>PVJH01008352.1:0-29433 GCA_004026705.1 Nesogale talazaci
TGGATGGTTGTGGTTTTTTTTTTTTTTGATGTAGATAGGTAGATTTTAAAATATTCAAAATAGAATATTATAATGAAATGTTTTCATGTACTTTCACATAGATGACCTTATCTCTATCACCCAACTTCAATAATTGTGAATGGTTTCAATTGTTGGGTTGTGTGTGGATTTTTTGCTCTATCTGGGAGGGTAGGGTGTAAGGCTTATTTTTGAAGGCAACATATTTTACATCTGTAAGTAAACACGTGGCCTTCACCTGATGGAATGAGTACACAGGAATCAAATAGACTTTATTTGTGGAAAGTGATGATGGGGAAGCTTAATATCAGTCAGCATAGCTAGGAATTGAGTGTAGAACTGACCATCAGTTTTTTATGTGTAAGTTCAAGTTAAAACTGAAGAAATTTAAACAAATCCATAGGAGTCACAGTATGAGGTTGCTTATATGCCCCCTGAATTTAGAAACCATCTCAAGAATGGACTTGACACATTCAACAGTAATATCCAAAGACAAGACCAGTTGTGGGATGATAGCGAGAACCTCATAAATAGAGATAAGACAAAGTCATTAAAAAGACAGTGAAAGGACTGAGACCCGGTGGCGTAGTGGTTGTGCGCGGGACTGCGGCCCACTGGGATGGAAGTTCAATTCCAGCTCCACGGAGCAAAGCTGGGCCTCCTTCTCCCACCACCTGAGGGCAGTGATGCCCCCCCCCAAAAAAAATAAAAGACAGTGAAAGGACTAAACAAAATAGATGTCAGGAGAGCCTCTGAAGCTTGCTGGAAAATGTAGAGAAGCTAATGCAAATGCAAGAAATAACAAAATAAAAAAAATCTAAACAAGAAACTTTAAAGTAGTATAATGAAATATGCAAATATCTAGAGTTGGAAAACAAAAAGGAAATAGCATTTTTTAACATTTTTCAAACTGAGAGGCCTAAGGAAAAGAATTTTAAACCTTGATTTGTATGTTTAAAGGATTCTTAGGGAAAAATATTGTGTTAAGCAGGATGCATCGAAAGAATATAGAGTTCTGTGTATAGAGTTACTGTACCAAAAATAATTGATAATGTTCAGCCATTTCAGGAGGTAGCATATGACCAGACTATGTTGGTATTAGAGGACTGATTTTAAGCTATACTGGCCTTGGCAAAACAAACAAAACCGAAAAACAAGACTAAGAATTGATGGAATACCAACTAAGATATTTCCACAAATGAATGCAACATGAAATGCTCACTTATCTATACCAAGACCTTTGACATATGACTGGTCAAATGATTGGAATAGGTCTGTATCTGTGCTCATTCCAAGGAAAGATGATTTAGCAGAATGCAGGACTTAATAATATCACAAGCCAGTAAAATTAAGTTGGAGATAATTTAAAAATGGCTACATCAGTACATTGGCAAGGGGTTGTTAGAAACTCAATTTGGACTTATGACTATATAGCATGTGGGATATCATTGCAAGCAGTATGGATCTTCACAGAATGCTGAGAATACAAGAAAGAAGTCTGTGTTTTATCGACGAGGCACAGACATTAAGTGGATCCACAATGTGGATCACAACAAAATTAAGGATAACACTGCAAAGAATGGGAACTCCAGGATTGTTCTCATACGAAGCCTATACATAGATCAGGAGATAGCCATTCAAACAGAACAAGTGGATACTTCATAGATGAAAATCAGAAAAGGAGTGTATCAGGATTGTATTTTTTCACTGTACTTATTCTGTCTACTTATTCAGCAAGTGAACTGAGTCACTCGATTGCATGAGGAATGCAGCATAAGGATTAGAAGGAAACTCATTAATAATCTATAATATGGAAATGATATAACCTCACTTGCTAAAAGTATAGAATTCTTCAAGTGCTTATTGGTGAAGAAAAAAGAATATAGGCTTCAGTATGGATTGTACTTCAATATAAAGAAAACAAAACAAAATACTTAGAACTAGACCAGTAAGCACCACTAGCTACATGGAGAAATAGTTGAAGTTGTCAAGAATTTCATTGTACTTGAGTTCACAAGCACAGAGCATGGAAGCAACAGTAGTGCATTGGACAAACTGCAAAAAGGACCTCTTTAAAACAAATTTTTTTTAACTGTCACTTTAGCCTTAAAAGTGCATCTGACATAAAGACCAGGATATTTTCATTCACCTCACAAGCAGTAAAAATGAGACAATGTTAACCTTCTGAAGGAATGTATCAGGCCCAGGCCCTTCAGTGTGGACTGGTCTTGCCAGCCATCAGCCTGGCCCTACTCAGCCTGGAAGGACTGGTGGCCCCTGGAAGGGAGGCCGGGACATGTTGAGCCCTTCTGGGGGGCAGCAGGTGTGAGGGTTGTAGGACAGCAGGGAGCAGCTCCCGAAAGGCCTTGAGGGAGCAGACACCCACAGTTGTAAGTTCTCTTTCAAGGATAAAAAGATGCTGCCCACCTGGGTTTTCGGACCCCACATTGTTGATAAGCTCTCCTAATAAATGTGTTCATTCTCCTGTGGGAGGGGGCGAGGGGGATGAGACAATGAAAAAGGAAGACCAAGGAAGAGTTGATGACTTTGCATTATGATGTTGGAGATGAATGTTAAATATTTCCATCAATTATCAGAAGGAGAATATTAAATAAACAGTGAACAATATTAAATATACCATATACTTATTTTAGAAGAAGTACACACAGAATTCCCTTTAAAAGGTAAGGTAGCGAGACTTTGCTTCACATACTGTAGACAAGAGAGACTAATATCTGCAGCAGGAGACATCTTTCTTGGCAAAGGAGAAGGTCAGCAAAAAGGAAGGACTCTCAAAGGAAGGATGGACAGAGTGGTGGCAACAGAGGCCTCCACCATCGCAAGAAGTAGAGGATGACACAGAGCGGACCTCGTGTTCTAAAGTCGCTGTCTGCCAGAGCTGCCTTGGCATCAGGAGTAAACAAGCCAGAGAGGAAGCGTTTGACAGACATTTGAAGCAAAGACTTTGTAACTTCTTAATACTCTTTAAGCTGTGAATTTTCTCTTAAGAGTGGTTCCTTTCAAGTAATGTAATAGACAAATCACAAGTTTATTAAATGTCTTTGGATATTAGATTTTATCCTTCCTTTTAAAGATTTTGGTGGTATTGAGCTGGCCTCCCTAGAGTTCCGGAAAAAGCAAGTTGGCCAGCAATTGGTATTTTCCATTGATGTGAAACTGGGCAAATACCTGTGTAACTGAATATTTGTGGTTTCCGCAGGCTACTAGATACTCTGTTTTCCTACAACACTCAGTTTGCAGTATGGAGCCATCTGCCAAATTCTTCTAAAACTGTCTGCAACCTCAATTATCCCCACCCCCTTCCTGCCCCCTGATGCTGGGCTTTCATTCCCCACACCTAGCATTCAAAGAGCAAGAAAGCCAGAATTTCTTTTAATCATTTAAAAACAAACATATTCCTCCTATGAGTTGTCCTACTTCAGTGTTTATCTCTCCTCCCTACTTTTGGGAAGTAACATTGGCCTTTTTGACAGTTCTTAATTTGTCCATTCAAAGCATCTTCTTCCATCAATCTATATGACTTCGGAAAGTAAACTTGAAAGAAAATTGTATGCATCTAATCACATAGCCAAATTATGAAGAAAGGAATAGAAATGAAAACTACCAATGTCAGGAAAATAGCGACGGCTCTAGAAGTTAGAGGGGATTATGACTGGGAAAGGGCACATGAAGACTTCTGAGGAGTTGGAAATTTCCTGGAAGTTGACTATATATATATTAACTTTGTTTTGTTTTGTTTTGTTTTGTTTTTTTTTGGGGGGGGGGCATCACCGCTCTCCGGCGGTGGGAGTAGGAGGCCCAGCCCCACTGCTGGAATTGAACGTCCGTCCCAGTGGGCTGCAGTCCCGCGCACAACCACTATGCCACCTGGGCTCAGCCCTACATATTAACTTTGTATATACTTATTAAGCCTTGTAACTGTTTCCTGTACTTTTCTGAGTGTGAGAGCAGTTTAGAAAATAGTAGGTAACACAAACCAAAAGTGAGAAACATATTTCTAGTGTTTGTATTCATTAATTTAGAGTTCATAAAGAATGTTTCCTTTGGCAGGAAGGTTTCCATTAGAAACAGTTGCCTGTCTGACTCATGGTGTCGTGTAATTTGTTTAGATGGAAACATTGAAGCACAATGATCCTTTTGCTCCTGGTGGGACCATCGTTATTGCAGCAAGTGATGCAGGTAAAGGGATGAACATTAGAGGTTTACTCTTTCTTTCTATTTTTCTTTTTTTCTTTCTTTCTTTCTTTCTTTCTTTCTTTCTTTCTTTCTTTCTTTCTTTCTTTCTTTCTCTCTCTCTTTCTTGTCTTTATTGTTTTCCTTTTCTGTTTAAAAATGTCTGTCGGGAGGAAGTCAAAGGGCTGTGGTGTGGGGTGTGGCAGATGACTCTTCAGGGACAAGGTGGGCTTTTCCAGCCTTAGCAACCTTTGGATCTCGGGTGAGTCCTGGGCGATTGCCGTGTCCAGGTGAACAGTGCGAGGGGTCAGCAGCAGAAGGCACCCGTGGGAGAGGAGAGGTGGGTCCGCAGAGGTCATGAGAAGGCCAGAGGCCAGGGTCAGGCCTGGTTGAGGTTGAGTTTCTTGGCTGGAGGAGTTTCTCCTAGCCCTTCAATATCTACTGGGTCACTGTTGGCGTCCGAGTCATTCAGGGCACTGAGGGTCACATCGGCTTCTTTATGGGGGGCCTCCCGGCCTCTGGGACAATAGAGCTGCTGGTTGGAGTGGCTGCCGGAGGAGGCTACAGAATATTCTTTTTTTTATGCTTAATTTTTTTTTTAGCTTTCAAATATATTCATCCTTTATTTATGACTTTGCAATTGCTATATAATTATATGCAATTTGAATCTATGAAAATAGTAATGGCATGTCTGATTATCTTATTGTTTATGTTAAAATTATCATAGTATAATATGTACTCTGACCAATCAGTAAAATCAATGAAATTGCTTGCTTTATGAAAGGCAATGATTTCTTGCTACAAAGTCACATTTATTTTTGGCCTAATTGAAAAAGAAGTAATATGTGGTTTCTGGTACTAACACAGGCAAAAACTGCCATGTGTTATTCTTGTACTCAGCCTTTGTGATTTATTGATGGCATCTTTTTTCTCTTTCACTCATTTTTAAAAATAGCCTTTTAGCGTAATATCCTTGTTTTGAAAATTAGCAAACTAAGGACCAGTGCAAATAAGTAACTTGGTCAAAAGTGTACAACTTACAAGGCAAATTCAACCCTAGATCTGGTAGAATGCAAATGCTTTTTCAACTAAGTACCTCTGCTTCTTTCCCCTCATTCATTTAAAAACAGACTGGCTATTTTGTGGGGGAGTCGGAAATTAGAAGGACGTAGACGCAAACATGTGTAAATACTTGAACACCATGATGAAATAAAATGTCATATTTCTTCCAGATGCTATTATGAATTGCTCAGCACACAGATCTGCTGATTGTGACAAACTGAGGATAGCAAGCATAGAAAACACAGTAGGAATGCCTTCCCAGTTTGAATCTCTTAACATGGACGAATTGTGACGAGAGGACATTTGATTGAGATCAGTTTGGGATTCATTAACTCCTAGACATTACTAGCAAAATGGAGAAATTCAGAAAGAAGATGATGTAGAAAACAATTTCATGAAGTGTTGTCTATTGATATAAATACATTTAGAAAGCGAGCAAATGAGATTTCTAAGTGGCTGCATATTAACTGGTTATGTCATCTTTTTAGGCTTAGATTATCAAACTGATTAATATAACCCTGGATTATTACAAAACAAAAGGGAAATTTTGTGGTATGACTTGAAAGAGTAGGTTAGGATTTTAGCCAGTACGTAGGAGAAATGAGGCAGGATCAGTATGACATGTTTAGGAAAAATCTAAGTAAAGACTTTGACAAGAGTTTGCTTACAGATAAAGTAAAACATACCACGAGGCTGAAGTGGTGGATTAAAATGCCTTTGCTGGTCTTCTCCTTCAGTTCTGGCTCCTAGCTCATGTCTTACATGGTGTCAGAGTAAATAACTGCAGAGCCTGGGAGCTGAGATTTATTGCTGTTTATCATAAAAAAACAGTAATAGCCACCATTAGGATATTAAGCAGTTCCAGGGTTCCAGCATTCAGGGAACTAATCATTTGTACATATTTAAACTCATTTAATGCTTCCAACACTTTATCAGATAACTGACCTAATGTTTATTGTGAACACAGGGGGTTGAAGCAATTTCTACAAGGTCAAAGAGACAGTAGTAGATGGACTCCACCTTCAAATGAAATCTATCTAACTGTAAAGCTTAAGCTGCTTTTATTCTTTGGCTAAGAACAGAAACAATGTTGTACAGATTCCTAAGTAGAGAGATGATCACGTAGAGATTGAAACATGCATTGCCATAAACACAAGTATAAGTCAACCCAAATATCAGCTGAGGCACCTAATTTTACCACATAAACGGCATTTTAAATGAGCTGAAAAACTTATACACCCAGTATATACAGTATTTAATATTATTTCTCCCATTCTTAGTGATTTCAGTAGACATGTAGATTGTGTTTCCAATACCCCAACTCTTTTGTCCTTGAAAACTTTCCAGTGATCTTGCTCTCCATCTCCCCTTAGTCATCCCATGGGCATCCCTATAACTAATCCATAATATTAATTGCATTCATACATTTGACCACCACCTTTTTTCTCTCCAGATCATTTGTTATGGTCTTCTGACTGTTAATAGTATGTCAGTTTTTTACTCTTCCTCTTCTGTATGATGCCTTGCTTCTTAACTGGCTTATATACTGCGGTCACTCCTAGTTTTTCTCTTATTCCTGATTGTCCAATTACTCTGCACTTTTGTCATATTTGCTGGGCAGGACCTTGCCTTTGGATTAGTACAACTGAACCTGACTAAGGAAAAACACACTGGTTTGGAATGTTTGGCTAACTGCCTCTTTGTCATCAGACCAAAAGAACTTAATGGTACTTAGCTACCTTTACCGGACATTTTGACCAAAGTGTCCAAAGAATAATACTGATCAAAAGAGGAGACATGCAGAGCAAAGTTTTAAATGATTCCAGACTTCTTGGAGCCAACCTTCTTGAAGATTGAATAAACCCCACAAATTATTGCTCTGAGATTATCTTTAAACTTTAAACAAATATCCATTGAAGTCTTTTTAAAAAGTTTAACTTAACAAGTAAATTTCTGCCTTGAGCATTAAACTTTTAGGAACTACCAATGGGCTGAGCCCCAGTGGTATAGTGGTTGTGTGCGGGACTGCGGTCCACAGGGTTGACTGTTCAAATCCAGCAGCAGCTCTCCAGAAGCAAGACTGGGCTTCCTACTCCCACCAGGGCAGTGATGCAAAAAAAAAAAAAAAAACAAAAAAAAAAAACGGGGGGAGGGGGAGCTATCTATATGGGATCAAATTGACAACTACAGCTCAAAAAATTAGCTAGAAAACTGAGTGGGTAATGAATATTTGTTCCTGTTGGAGGAACCGAAAGGAGGGTGAGAATTGTGCATAACTCAAAGACTAATCAGTGTCACCAAATGGTACATGTAGAAATTATAGAATTCGTGTATGTTTTGCCATATACATTTTAGGACCTTGAACTGGTTCGTTCTGGTTCAACTCCATTTTCACCCCAAAGACACTGACTCAGATTAGGATCTTGATTTCTTTTTCTTTTTTCATCTAGGTTGCCTTTTTGGAAGTGTAAAAATACTTGCAGTATAGATCATATTTAACTATCCTGGTTGGTGCAGATGACTAACTGTTCAACTCATAGCCGAAAGGCTGGTAGTTTCAACCCCGCCAAAGGCATCTTGGAAAACAGATCTGGTGATCTGCTTCTGAAAGTTCAGTCTTAGCAATCAGTGCTCGTGGAAGCAGCCGTGAATAGTGCAAAAGACATAATGCTTTAGGTTGATCTGCTGCACAAGGCCTCATTACAGAGTACTGGAAAGTGTTACTCTGAGGCCTCAGGTGCGCCAAACCCAAGCCATGGTTCTCTCCATTGCATTCTGTGCATGTAAAAGTTGGATATTGAATAAGGAGGATCATAGAAGAATTAGAGGCATTTGAATTGTGCTGAGAGGAATATTGAAAGTAACATGGACTGCTAAAAGGACAAACTGACCTGTATTGGAAGAAGTAAGGCCAGAGTACACCTTAGAAACAAGGATGGGAAGACTTCATCCTACATACTTTGTAAACGTTTTGTTAAGAGGGACCTGGAGAAGGACACGAGGTTTTGTTAGGAGGAAGGAGGAAGGCCCTCGATGAAGTGGTTTCATCAGTGGGCTTAGACAAAGCAAGAGTTGTGAGGATGGCCACAGGACCAGTGCAATGTTTTGTTCTGTTGTGCATTAGATCGCTTTGGGATGGAGCTGACTTGTTTTGTTTTGTTTTGTTTTGGGGGCATCACTGCCTCTGGTGGTCGTGGGAGCTACCCAGTTCTGCTCCTGAGAGCTGCTGCTGGATTTGAACCGCCAAGCCTATGGGCCACAGTCCTGCACTCACCCACTTATGCCACCGGGGCTCAGCCCAGGAGCTGACTTGATGGCACCAAACAACAACAGTTTTTCTATCTGAAGGGCTAGAATATATTCAGTGAAGAATTACTTGGGGGTTAAATTAGAAAGTATATGGCATGTGAGAATGTTTGCTAAAGTTGAAGTAGTAAATGGTTAGCATTACATCAGCAAGGCTAATCCTCTAATCCACTGTAAGGATCTCTACTTTTTTAACATGATGTTTTAGTGTTTGGTTTTATGTAAACTTTTTATCTGCAAGGCAGCAAAAAGAGGAACGTCTTTGACAAGATGGATTGCACATTGGCTGCAATTGTGAAGGTGGTGCAGCGCTGGGCAGTTTCCTTCTGTTGTACAAAGGTTGTTATGGCTTGGAACCAACTGGATGGAACCTAAGAGCATCAGTGGATTGTACCCTACCATTATCTATACTTTTTCCCTTCTTGCTTATTATTTCTAGCATACTACAGCTCCTCATACTAGGACATCAGCCTCAAAAGGAATTGGGATCTCTTTGTTTACTTATAGTCCAAGAACCTGAAACTGTGCTTGGCACATAATATTATTAAGTGAATGAGTGAGCAGCCATTCCTTATAGTACATACAGTGGGAGCTCAATAAATGAGAATCTGAGAGCTTTTTTTAAAAAAAAAAAAAAAGGATGCGTATGTTATTCTCATTTGAATCTTTACATAGTTATGAGATAGGTACTACTTCTCACTTTAAATCTGAGGAAATTTAAACCCAGTCAAACACTTTGCCCAAGGTCACACTCTAACTAAGAAACAACCACACTTCCTTTTCACTTTGCTTCTTCTTGTAGAGTCTGCAATTTCAACAAATTGGCATATATTCATTCTTTTATAAGTGGTGTCAGGCTAAATTGTTTTTGTGCAAACCTTTGGATAAAAATTACTTAAAATTTAACTACGTTGAGATTGCAAGGCTTTTGTTTTTAAATTTATATCTTATATCTTGGAACTCATTTCTGTGGATAAATTAGGTTTTTCAAGTAGAGCAACGAAAAACAAGTACAGAGTTACGTTGAATTCTGGCTTTAAAATTTTGTGTTTAAAATGGCTTCACATTGCTGCAATTGCCCTTATGTTAAATCATAGGTGCCCACACTTAGTGGGCTTGGTGCCCGCTTTCAGAGTGAAGATTACTCAACACCCCCCCACCCCGGCAACCTAACACTTTTGTCCTATAGCTCAGTTAAAAAGAAAAAAAATGTACTGCTATCAAGTCGATGCCAGCTTAGAGCTACCCTGTAGCCCGGGTGGGACCGCGCCTGTGAGTCCCAAGACTGACTCTTTACAGGAAGGGAGTCCACACCTTCGTCTTCTCCCCACGAGGCTGCTGGGGGTTTCCACCTGCTGACTTGAGGACGGCAGCCCGGCTCGTCACCACTGTGGCTCTAGGCCTCCACCTGTAGCCTGTGTTGTTGCTGTTGTTTTTGTTGTTGCTGTTGTTAGGTGTCATCAAGCCAGCCCCAACCCATAGCAACCCTGTGACAACAGAACGAAACACTGCGCAAGTCTCACCATCTTCCCAATTTTTCCTATGCCCCAGTCCATTGATGCAGCCTCGATGTCAGTCCGTCTTGTCAAGGGTCTTCTTTTTCGCCACCCTTCCACTTTACTAAACGTGGTGTCCCTTCTGGACTGCTCTCTCCTAACAGCATGTCCAAAGGATGTAAGATGGAGTCTTGCCAACCCTGCTTCTCAGGAGCATTCTGCTCTTACTTCTTCTAACACAGATTGATGTGTTGTTTTAGTCCATGTTACTTTTAATATGCTTCTTCAGCACAATTCAAATACAGCTATTCTTCCACTGTCTTCCTTATTCGGTGTTCATATTTCACACATATATGATGAAATGGAGAAATACAATGGCTTGGGGGAGGCACACCTTAGTCCTCAAA
Source organism: Nesogale talazaci (assembly GCA_004026705.1). Lineage (NCBI taxonomy): Eukaryota > Metazoa > Chordata > Mammalia > Afrosoricida > Tenrecidae > Nesogale > Nesogale talazaci. Next base: position 10,484 of record PVJH01008352.1, read on the forward strand.
GTAACACCCTTGCTCGTTAATACTTTAGAAAGGTCTTGGGCAGCAGTTAACCTAATATAATACGTCTCTCAATCTTTTCACTGCTGCTATAACCCGTAGTCCAGGATAAAGTATAGACAGCTGCTTTTGCAGCTCCCCTGGATCACTCCGCAGCCAGCAGCCCCCAGGAGTGGCAGAATCACCCATTTTGATGTGTTAAATAAATGTTATAAATTTGAACTGAAATAAAAGTCCCACTTACTGGTTTTATATATTCAGATTTCACATAAGAGTCAAGAAATGTTATCTCCGTAATAGATAGAGAAATGGACCCAAGGTCATATGTGAGTTTCCCTCTTAATCCATGCATGTCATTGATCTTCTATATTATTACCCTGCCTTCCTACTTATCTATTAAGTAAATGACAATTAATATACTTTGGGGAAGCAAAATTTGAAGAAGAGCAAAATAACAAAGACTGTAGGGGAAACAATAGCATGAAAAATACTGAATAAAAAGATGAACGCCTTTTCCCAAGAAACTTGCACTGGTCAGTAGAAATGACTGGGTAGAGGTGGGGGAGACAACTCAACACTTGAACTTTACCAGGCTCTTGTTTCAGCAACAACAGGATAATTAGGAAAGAAGCTATCACTTGAACAACCACAAGCATTGACCTTACAGATCAGCAAGTACAACTTTTTTTTTTATATCAAGCCCTTTATTCATTCATAAAAATTAGAGAGGGCTCCAAAGAGCTTTTGGTTACATAGGTTATATCTAGCATTTTTACATTACAGATGAAAACTGAGAAATGTTAAGAAACATTTCATTTAAAGACAATAGTATTGGGCTGAGCCCCGGTGGCGTAGTAGTTGTGTGCGGGACTGCGGCCCACTGGGACGGAGGTTCAATTCCAGCTCACAGGAGCAAAGGCTGGGCCTCCTACTCCCACCACCAGAGGGCAGTGATGCTTAAAAAAATAAAAAAAAAATAAAGACAATAGTATTCTCATTGCATACTAGCATAAATAATGCTTAAAGAACTTTTTCAAAAAAAATTTAATGAAGAGAATATTGTTGTTTAAACATTTTTACCAAAAAAAAAAAAAAAGAGAGGGAGGGGGTAATCTTTGTCTATGTAAAGTTCAGACAGTTGGCTCTTCATATCTACTTATGTGTTCAATCCATTGTGCTATGTTTTTGTTTTGTTTTGTTTTGTTTTGTTTTGTTTTGGGCATCACGGCCCTCCGGTGGTGGGAGTAGGAGGCCCAGCCCCACTACTGGTATTGAACCTCCGTCCCAGTGGGCCGCAGTTCTGCGCACAACCACTACGCCACCGGGGCTCAGCCCGGAAATTTGTTTTTCATTCATAGGTTACTTCAACAAAAACAACATAGCGGGCTGAGCCCCGGTGGCGTAGTGGTTGTGCGTGGAACTACGGCCCACTGGGATGAAGGTTCAATTCCAGCTCTCAGGAGCAGAGGCTGGGCCTCCTACTCCCACCACCAGAGGGCAGTGATGCCTAAAAAACTTTAAAAAGAAAAAAAAAAGAAAAACAAATTTCTAGCTTCATTCAGATGGGTAGCTAGAAAGGGGAGATTGGTATTTTAATCTTTTCAGATAATTATAGACACCTCTTAAAAACTGACTATTTTCAGCAAGTTTTCATGTCTTCAAAATTAGTTATAGGAATTATAAAACTTTATTAACAGATGTTTCCTATTCTTTTACATTAAAATTGATGTGCCATCTTTTATCTATGAATGATTTTATAACATCATGCCTTAATAATTCATTAAAATGATTCACTGAGCTATGCAAGTTTTCCATATGTTCATACATTTTTACTGCATGGTAGTTTTGGAAAAAAATCTCATTTTTCATATTGCTATTCATTTCGTTAAAAGAATCTCTAAGTACTGCTAATCTGATGAGCTTATAGTGACCAATACCAGTTTTCCAACATTCTGATTTTTTTCTTGAGAGCTTAAATTTTATCATTTTCAATAAACTCATTTGTTTTCCTTAAGAAATATTTTGAAGGTAAGTAAAAGAAATAATATAGTATCTGTTTAAAGAACTCTTTAGAAAGGTTCCTGGCTCCCCCTGCTCCCCTCTTTCTCCTCAATATTTCCAACAAGGAGTATCTCTTGATGATCCAAGCTTTGTTGTAGACCTTGATACTAGGGTAGTGAAGAAAACAAAGTTCCTATCATTTTAGAACTTGTCTGAGAAAGTTAGGCAATAAGCAAATCGCTGCCAGCTGGGGAGACATGCTAAGAGGAGCTCTGGTGGTGTCGGGGCTACGGGTTGGGTTGCAGAACGCAGGCCCGCAGTTCAAAACCCTCAGCCACTCTGGGAAGGAGACAGGGCTACCTACTCCTGGAAAGAGGTATAGCCCCAGAAACTCCCAGGTGCAGTTCTGGCTGCTCCGAGGGGGTCTGTGAGTCAGCAGCGACTCGATGGCAGTGAGTTTGAGTTGTTTTTTACTGAAAAGTGCTAGCAGTTCAATTAGTGAGGGGGAAAGTGTGCTGTATCTTAAATGTTCTGTGATTTGCATCTTCACAAAAAGCCATTATATTGCTCTCAGATCTGTAAGAGGAAATGCCAAGAAAAAGGACATTTGAAGAAAGATGCTAAATACTGTGTTATTTCTGATAATAAGATAATAGATGATTTATTTTATCATGTTTTTAAGTAGTTTTCCAAAGTGCACATTACTTTTAGTACTTTATTTTTGTGGGTGAGTGGGTGTGCTAATGAGGTCGCATTTGCATTTGAAACCTGAATCTGCTGGCCCTTGGCCCATAGCTCTGTGTGCTTCAAGAGGAAGAAAGCCACATGTTGACATCCTTTCATGTGTTCCTGGAACTCCCCAGCACGTGTCTCGCCCATGCGATCTGAACAGGCCCTCACTGAGAGCCCTTCCAGCTTCTGAACAGGCATCTTTCTGCTCCATATCAACCGTGATCACTGAGAAACTTCTACCTCCCCCAGTCTGGGTAAAAATAATGGATCATTCACCCAGGACTCATTCCTCTGTTTGGATCAGTGCTGAGTAGGTCGTTTATTCTGATGACAAAGTAAGGGGAAAACTCTCTGGTCAGCTAAATGCCCTTCAAATAGAAATGTCATGTTTTTTATTACTTTCTCTCACAACGTATTCCTTACAGTATTTTAGTTAAACCTGTCCTGATTTGACTTCTTGTAAAGACAGTGGAACGAGGATAGAGTAAAAGCATGGGGATTCCTCAGTCCTGCTAGGAAAATGAGTCCAAGTCCTTTTACCTTGTCAGCCTTCTGCCTTTCAAGAGCGCATCTGAGCCCCGTTCAGGGTGGACCTCAGTTGTTACAATATGAGGAATACTAGGAAAAGAAAGAAGGGAAGGCCCCAGGCTGTGAAACTCCCGTAGAGAAGTACTTTGTGTATCTGTTTGGGAGGGGGGTGTTCATGGAAAAAAACTGGTGCCCTTTCAGAAGCCCCTTTGAACTAAAATCATCTTGTGCTTGCTTCAGCAGCACATATACTACAACTGGAACGATACAGAGAAGATCAGCATGGCCCCTATGCCAGGATGACATGCAAATTTGTGGAGCATTCCATATTTTTTTCAGGGTGCAGTATAATACCAACGAAACACACAACTTTGCTTAGTTCTTTAAGGCTTCCTTATCATCCCCTCCCTAATCATGACCCCAATTCTACCTTACAAATCTGGCTAGACCAGAACATGTACACTGGTACAGATAAGAGCTCGTAACACAGGGAATCCAGGACAGATCAACTCCTCGGGACCACTAATGAGAGTAGTGATAATAGGAGGGTAAGGGGAAAGGGACAAGGAGTGAGTTAGGGGGAACTGATGACAGTGATCGAGGTATGGTCTTCTCCCAGAGGGACAGACAACAGAAAAGTGGGTGAAGGGAGACAGTGGTCAGTGTAAGACATGAAGAAAAATTTATATATTTATATATTATCAAGAATTCGGGGAGAGAGGAAGGTTAAAATGCGCTGATACCAAGAGCTCAAGTTGAAAGAAAATGTCTTGAAAAGATGATGGCAACATATATGCAGACATGACTGACACATGGATGGATGGACTGTTAGGACTCCCAATAGAAGACAAAAAGTAAAAGATCATTTTATATAGCTAAGTTATAGGATTGATTTTTAGCACTGGACTTATCAACTTCTTCACTGGTACATCAGTAAAGGATTGAGCTTTATAAACACTCTCTACCCTTTTTTCTGCTTACTCCACTTCATGACTGTCTTGGTGACAAGGCAACAGGAATAATGTGTCTTCCTTTGTTCTACTTATCTCCGCTTCATGACAATCTTGGTGACAAAGCAACAGGAATAATGTGTCTTTCTTTTTTTTGATATACCTGGTATATTCATTTTCAGAGATAAAGTAAAGGTGCACTTTACATATTTAAATGAATCATTTGACGCATGATTGTTGTAATATAGTGTAAGGTGAAGAAGGAGAACATCCACCCAGTGGCAATTGTAGGTACCACGAGTTGGTTCTAGGTCAGGGATGCTGTGCACATCAGAATGAAGCTCTGCCCGGCCCTGCACATCCACACAGATTGCCACGCTGGAGTCCATTGTTGCAGCTGCTGTTGAGTATCTTCCTCTTTCCCTGACCCTCTACCGAGCAAGATGTCCTTCTGTAGGGATTCGTCCTTCCTGATAATGTGCCCAAGGGACCATCGGGCAGGGAGCAGAGTTGATCCCAAGGGCTCAATAGAAAGTAAATGTCTACAAAAGAATGGTGGCAATAAATGTACCAGTATGTCAGATATAATTGATGTATAGATTGTAACAAGAGTTGTAAGAGCCCCCAATAAAATGACCTTTTAAAAAAAAAGACTTAAAAACCCCATAATACACCTGTTCACAAAACCATCAATTCCTCCCCATGGCCCCTTGGGAGATAATGCATTGTTATTATTTTCATATCTCACACCAACGGTTGTCTCCCTTCCCCTCTGGTTTCTGTTCTAACCCCTCATGCTGTGGTTATGTGCCATTCACTGTGATCAATACCCCCTTCCTTTGCACCTCTTCCCCTCTGTCCTCGTACCCTTTTGGTATCACTATTCCCACTTTTGTTCCTGGATTCCATGTGTCGTGAACTTTATCTCTTGCCTATACCTATGAACATGCTCCGGTCCAGTCCAGAGTGGGAAGCAGCACTGGGTTCATGATAGTGGTGGTTGAGGAAACCTCAGGGGACCAGAGGTATGTTGTGTGACTCATCAGTGCTCTACTACAGCCTGATTGACTCTTTCCCCTCCCTGCGACCCCTCTGTGTGTGCGTGTGTGTGTGTGTGTGGGGGGGGGGGGTTCCATTATCCAGAGATGGACTTTGAGTCTCCACTCCAACCCCCCTCACTCTCACAAAAATGTGGTTTTGTTTGTTGTTTATTATGGCTCTTCTGGTGCTTGTTACCCAGTCCCGATGACACCTCATGATCACACTGGGAGTGTGCTGCTTGCAATTGGGCTTGTTGCTTCACTGTTGGATGGCCGCTTGTTTAACTTCAAGCCTTTAAGATCCCAGGCGCTATATCTTTTAATAGCCAGGCACCATCCACTGTCTTCACATCTGCTTATGTATCCACTCTGTCTACAATGATTGTGGTGCAGGGGTAGGGGGGTAAGCATCACAAAAGGCCAGTTTGTTAGAACAAAGTATTTTGTATTGACGGAGGCTTATAGCTGAGGCCCAAGCCTCATCCGCAGCCTCCGTGTATTGCCTTATAAGTATATGTACATAGGCCAGTACCTCAATTTTTATGGGTTAATGTCTTTCTATAAGTACCTATATCTATAGCTTTGATTCTGAGAGCGTTCCTTGGTTTCCTGTTGCCTCCTCCTGCCCCACCATCATGTCCATCCTTCTTCTACCTCTTAGTACTTCCTGTCAGCTAGATTGCTTTTGCTCTAATACCCACAGAATCTCTACCACCTCCTAGATCAGTGGTTCTCAATCTGTGGGTTGCCACCCCTTTTGGGGTTGAACAACCCTTTCACAGAGGTCTCCTTATTCATAAATTATGAAGCAACAGTAGCAAAATTACAGTTATGTAGTAGCAATGAAAATAATTTTATGGTTGAAGAGTCACCACATGGTGGAACTGTATTAAAGAGTTGCGGCATTAGGAAGGTTGAGGACCACTGTCCTAGAAGTTGGTTTTAATTACCCAGTTGTTCCTCTGTGTATGGCATTGGTTGCTCACCACACCCTTCCCTCCCTCCACCTTCTTCCTCCAAGACCCTCTGGGGCCATTGGTCCTGTTGCATTCTCTCTATCTCGCTGAGCTTGCTCTCATGTCTGTCTTATATAAGTTGGCAATGTCCTAGTCCAGGGTTTGGCGAACTCTTGAGACCGAAGAGCCAATCCTGTTCCTTCTAGCAACTTTAAAAGCACTCAAGAGCCTTAAATATATTTCCCCAAACAAATGAAATAACCATGATCTGAAATAATGGCCTTCAAATGTTTTCAGTGTTACTTCAGAGCTACACATTTCACACCGAAGGGGCTGTCTATGGCTCAAGAACCTCAGTTTGCTGACCACTCTGACCTAGTCCAAACAATAAGAAAATAAAAGGGGAAAAAAATTTACATATACATAGTTCCAGGTCTGTCCACTGGCCTTTATGAATTTCTCCCCCCTGGTCTTGGGGAAGTTTGGGAGCTGCCCCTCCTAGCCTGATGTCTATTTGGGGGGTTCTTTTGGGAATTTGTAGATTGGCTTTGCTCCAATTGCTGATCTGTTAGGCGCCCTTCTTGGTTTGTCCCTTGGCAAGCTATTCAGATCACATTATCTCCCGCTGTGTGTCCCCATTATTGATTATCCTCTGTCGACATACGCTCCAGTTGAGGGACAGCATGTCTTGAATTGTTGGCACTCCTACAGTTCTCTCTGTGCCTTAGCAGCTCTGTGCAGGGACATCATCCTCCAGGTTTGATGTGCCAAGATGGAGTCTAGACTGACTGTCCCTTTCTCTTTTTCCTTCTTGGTTTGCTACTGTGTGGACGTGGTAAGTTGGCTCCTTTCCCCACCTGAAGGCTTAGTGCTGTTCTTTGTGACGCGTACTTTGAGGGTGAAGGTCAGATTGGCTCTGACTGGGGCTGGCCCTGTAGCCCAGTGTTTTCATGTAATCCTCCACATGGTTACATTGCCTTCCTGGTTTGGAGTGCTGTGGCAGGGTCTGTATGCACACTCCAATTCTGTGGAGACAACTAATACTCTCCCCCTGGGTGGGTTAGTGCCCTGTTTCTGCCGCCGCCCCCCCCTCCCCCCCATGTCACTATCTCAATTTCTCATTCTTCCTCCTCTTTCCCCTTCTTTATGTTGAATTCACATGTACCTCCTTGGGTTTTGTCTGACCTCCCTAGACCTGTGCCTCTATCCGTACATTGTATAAGTGTCTCTTTTTCCTTAACAGTAGTTCCCAACGTGGGAGTTGTGCCCCCTTTGAGGGTCAAACCACCGTTTCACAGGGGCTTGCCCAATTCATAACTACAGCAAAATTACAGTTATGAAGTAGCAACAAAAAATTTATGGTTGTGGGTCTCCACAACATGAGGAACTCTAATATTAAAGAGTTGTGGCATTAGGAAGGTTGAGAACCACTGTACTATACCGACTGTGCTGGTTATACTTATCTCAGGGGACTCGTTCTACTTGTCCTTTTGTGATTGGCTGACCTCGCTTAACAAAATTTCCTTCAACTCTTTCCATGAGTTTCATGGGATCATCTGTGCTTTTTAGTCCTGCATAGCATTCCACTGTGTATGTGCCAGAGTTTACTTAATCTACTCGTCTATCAATGGAAGTGTAGGTTGTTCCTAACTCTTTTGATTGTGAATTGCACCACACTAAACATTGGGGCACAGACAACTGGCTGTGGTTTATTTCTTACCTCTTCTGTGTATATAATGAGTACAGAAATAGTTGAGTCATAAGATAGATCAGTTTCAATTTTCTTTAAATATCACCAAATTGCTTTCCACCGTGGCTGTAGTGGCTGTACATATTTACACAACCTCTAGCAGTGGGGGAGAGTTCCTCTTTTACCACATCCTCTCCAACATTTGTTGCTCTTTGATTTTCTTATGAGGGCTCACCTCAGGGATGTTAAATAACCTCATTGTTGTTTTAATTTGCATTTCTTTTGTGGCTAATGATCGGGAACACTTTCTCCTGTGTTTATTGGCCATACAGGTCTCCTCCCTAGTGAAATTTATTTTCAGTTCTTTTGTCCACTTCCTTAAGGGGTTAACTGTTTTCCTCTTTTTGCAGGCCGGGATGGTATTGTAGATTTTAGTAATAAGCCTTTTGTCTGATGTGTCTTTGCTAAAAATCCTCTCCCACTTGCCTTGTTACTCTCTTGGTGAAGTCTTTCAATATGCACAGAGGTTTTATTATTAAATTCCATTTGCCGATTTCTAGTTCACCAAGCAGGTGCATTGTTGTAGTGACAAAACCAGTCTCTTGTCTGCCACAAATCAGTCCTTTTTTGTCACACACTGTGATACAATCTATTTAGGACTTCTAAGTAGAAAGCTTGGTAAAGCTGGACTTCCTACTCCCACCAGGGCAGTGATGCCATACAAAAAAAAAGAAAGAAAGAAAGAAGGAGGGAGGAAGGAAGGAAGGAAGGAAGAAAGAAAGGGAAGAAAGAAAGAAAGAAAGCTTGATAAATAGTCTGACCTAGTGGAACGAAATCCAAATGCACTATGAGTTGACATTTTTGTCTGTTTGGGAAGTTGACGAGGTTTGTCATCAATTACCTTTTTTGAAAAGAGAAAACCACTCATACACTTTAGTTTTCCCCGTAGTGCTGTCCTTGTAAACTTTGTTCTCCATCACAACAGTCTGCAGCATTTTTCCCGAGCAGGAAACAAAATTTCAAAGCCACACACCGTTCTCTTAAACCAGCCATCACAAGAAAGCTGATGGTGCCCAGTTATCAAAAGATAAACTGTCTGGGGTCTTCAAGACTTGAAGGGGATCAAGCAGCCATCTAGTTCAGGAGCAGCAAAAAATGATTTTTAACAATGACACATCAGACAATGGGCTTATTACTAAAATCTACAATTCCTCGTTGGAAGAAGCACACCAGCCTGTGTAGCCACAAGGTGTTGAAGGGATTAGGTATTAGACATCAAAGAACTAAAAGGCATCATTGTAGATGAGGGGAAGTGCAGATTGGGGACCCAAAGCCCATCTGTAGGTAATGGGACATCCCCTTACAGAAGGGCCACAGGGAGGAGATGAGCCAGTCAGACTACAGTGTAGCAACGATGAAACGTACAACTTCGTTCTAGTTCTTAAATGCTTCCTCATCCCCCACTATCATGATCCCAATTCTACCTTCAAATCTGGCTAGACCAGAGGATGTACACTGATGTGAACTGGAAGTACAGGGAATCCAGAACAGATGATCCCTTCAGGACCAGTGGTGAGAATGGTGATACTAAGAGGGTAGAGGGAAGGTGGAGTAGAAAGGGGGAACCGATTATAAGGATCTACATGTACCCTCCCTGGGGGACAGACAACAGGAAAGTGGGTAGAGGGAGTATTAAATAGTGAAAGATATGACAAAATAATAGTAGTATATAAATTATCAAGGGTTCACGGGGGAGGGGGATGCAGGGAGGGAGGGGGAAAACAAGTAGCTGATATCAAGGGCTTAAGTAGAAAGCAGATGTTTTGAGAATGATAAGGGCAACACATGTACAAATGTGCTTGACATACAATGAATGGATGTATGGATTGTGATGAGTTGTATGAATCCCCAATAAAATGATTTAAAAGAAATAGCAACAGCAACAAAAAAATCAATTATTCACAAAAAACAAGGTTCGAGTGAGACTGCTTTGATGAAAACTTTCGCTGTGACCACAGAGAACCTTCCTAGGCGATGCCACTGGGTGCACTAACTCAGCAAGGAGCTCCATGCTCACCTAGTGGGAAAAATGTATGCTACGAAAACTCTGCTTTGCCCTGTGCAATTCCGTTTCTTTTTGGCTACCTTCTCATATGCTAAAGTGGCACCCCACTTTCTGATTTGAGTTCTTCCCTGTAGACTCATATCAAATTGCCTTAACATTCTCTCTTCAGTCATCTAGTCAGCATTTCAAACTTACCCTGTCTAAAAGAGAGTTCTTTTCCTCTTGCAAATGTTTTCTTTAGTCTATTCTGCAATCTATCTCGTTTCTCAAACAGAAAGCCAAGAAGCTGTACTTAATTTTTCTTTTCTTCTGAAATCACTTTGCCTTTCAAGTGTATCATTAGTCTCCATTTCTTTTCATCTTTTCATCTTTGCTGCCACCCTAACTCGAGCTGCCATCATATATTACCTGAAATACTGCAGTAGCTTCCCAAACTCCATTTTTCATTTCAAAAAATGAACGTCATCTTTGATATTTTTCTTGACTCCCAAGTGGTGGCTTTCACCCTTATGCTTTCATACCTCTGTAATAGCTCTTACCAAGCTGTTTCATTGTGGTTTTTTTTTTAGGCATCACTGCCCTCTGGTGGTGGGAGTAGGAGACCCAGACTTTGCTCCTGTGGAGCTGGAATTGAACCTCCATCCCAGTGGGCCGTAGTCCCGGGCACAACCACTACTCCACCGGGGCTCAGCCTTCATTGTTTTTGTTTGTGTGTTTCTCATTAGACTATGAGCTTTTCAAAACAAGCTTTTCTTAGATTTAGTATGGGGTCAGCAGAAGTTTGGTGAGTGTTGATTCTTCAATGTAATAAACTTTGTTCCCTGTCTCCAAAGTGATATGTTAAGCACAGATAGCCATAGCACACACTAGACTAAGTCAGTGAAACAAGGGGAAAAAAAATCACTTCTTGTACTAATGAGACATCCTGGGTTACTCTAGACCTTATGAGTGAGGTAATATTTGTAATGGACTTTGAAGCATCTCTCTGAGATGTGAAATTAATGATGTCTTGCCTTTTTTTAACTTACTAATGCATTTATCAAAAATAACTTAAATTCGGGCTGAGGGGCTGGGCCTCCTACTCCCACCACCAGAGAGCAGTGATGCCCCCCCCCCAAAAAAAAAGAAATAAATTCATAAGGAGCTAGACTATTTGACAAATATCCAGTGCTGTAGGGGCTGAGCCCCGGTGGCGTACTGGTTGTGCATGGGACTGCGGCCCACTGGGATGGAGGTTCGATTCCAGCTGCACGGAGCAAAGGCTGGGCCTCCTACTCCCACCACCTGAAGGCAGTGATGCCTCCCCCCCCCAAAAAAAAAATCCAGTGCTGTAACCACTACCTAGAATTAGTTTGCCTGTGTTTGATCTTAGCATCGTTCATCAGTTGATTTATACAGAGGAATACATCTTTAGGGATTATACATCAATGTGCTTGCTGTTATTTGTGAACTTTACTCATAAATTCAGGAAGTAATATTTGGGATTAGGTAGGCCATCTGTCTGAATGTTAACAGCAAACTCACCCCCACCCCCCAATCATGTAATCTGATTCATATCTGTCCTCCAACATTGATTTTCTTTTATCCGTTTTAGCTACAGACCCCTTTGCTTCTGTTTTTGGAAATGAATCATTTGGAGATGGATTTGCTGATTTCAGCACACTGTCAAAGGTAACCTGCATTGATTAATGGGAAGAAAATAGACACTGTGTATCCAGCAAACAAACAATCCCTCTTTTCAGTTATATAGAAACAAGCCATTTCAATAAGCCTAGCAAATTTTGTTTTCAGATAAGAATTATATAGTTAAGTAGATATTACTGCATATGAAAAGTATCTAGTGATAGTATAGATGATATCTAACTTTTTTGACAGGCTTGCATAATAAATTTAGTGTTTTTCTTCATATTAACACATTGCGGAGGGATCCCAAGTTTACTCGTGTTTATGGTTTAATGCAAAAAACCATCCATTTATGGTTTAATGCAAAAAAATAAATAAACCTAAAAGCCGAAACACTTGGGTAAGTTGGTAAAAAAAATCTGGTGTTTAATGTATTATGAGTAGTCTACACCAATTATGATAGCATTGCGTAATTCTGCTTGATGTGATTGAACTATGGAATGACATTACATATGTGTTAGCTCCCAATTAATTATAATTTTGAACATATTCCTCCCAATTAAATTACATTTAATATTCCCACATAACTGATGGGATCAATAGCGATAAAATCTGAACACTCATTCTATCCACTCCGCCCTGGTTGCCTGATTTTATGTACTGAAGCTCTTAGGGTCACTGTTAAGATAATGAATACACAAAGTCCAACACTTAAGTCTGCTACTTTTTTCCAGTTCAGCTAAAGAGTTGATTTTGGTCCCAAAAGGATTAGAATATATGTCAAATTGGGCTGAGCCCCGGTGGCGTAGTGGTTGTGCACGGGACTGCGGCCCACTGGGATGGAGGTTCGGTTCCAGCTCCACGGAGCAAGGGCTGGGCCTCCTACTCCCACCACCTGAGGGCAGTGATGCCCCCCCCCCCCAAATATATGTCAAATTATCTGTATCTGTGAATTTCAATGAGAGTTGATTTTGCCTCCCTGAGAATATCTGGAAATAACTTCGAGACATTTTTGGTTATCATACTGGGTGGGAAGTTCTAGTTACATCTCGAGGATAGAGGTCAGGGGCACTGATAAACACCAACAATGTACAAGACAGCAGCACCGTTCCCCCCCCCAAATGGTAAAAAACATTAATAGTGCCACTTTTGAGAAACCCTGTTTTAAATCATTGTTTACAATCATTGAGTCTGTGGAAAAGTATATCATTCATTACTCTGCATTAGACCACATTCTTACAGATTAATTTGCTTTAAAAGTTCCTTTTCAAATTGTCTTCATGGTTTTCACAATGCTATTTTCTCTGACAGCATTCATTCTTTCCTATATAGAAGTACATTGGGAAATGTGTGATCAATAAATGATTTGTACAATTGAGATTCAATATTGATTGGACTGAAGACATACATGCCCTTCAAAATGAGCTTCAAGTGGTTTTGTTTTAACATTGCCTGAAACTTGACATACCTTTTAAGTTGGCTTGTTTTTATATCATCTGTTAATCTTAATAAGTAGCGATTGTTGACCTCAATTCAAAGATTAAAATGTTAGGTTGCTCAAAATTAAAATAAATAGAGCTGTATAGAACTTAGCATCATTCTTCCATATACTACATGGCCATAACAATTTGCTTGATATCTTATGTATAACTATGTGTAAACATTTTTCTTTAAACGAAGGTCAACAATGAGGATCCATTTAGTTCTGCCACATCAAGTTCTGTCAATAATGTGATCACTACAAAAAATGTATTTGAGGAAACATCAGTCAAAACTGAAGATGTGCCCCCAGCACTGCCACCAAAGACCGGAACTCCAACACGACCTTGCCCTCCACCACCTGGTATGAGAGTTAGTGTCTTTCCTAAATCAACTTGGTGCCTTTTTTTTTTACTGAAGAGTTTTGAGTGGTCCTTGCTTGTTAGGTTAAGTCTTAGGTAAAGAGTCTTAAACAAATGAATCAAAAATATGCCAGAAGTCCATTGCTGTTTTCTGTACAATGCAGGATTATAGACATAGACTTGCAGGTGTAACTCATGAGCTGCCTTTCTTGCAAGAGTTAAGTATTTTTGTTTTTGAATCATTTTTTGAGAGGCAATAATTGCAAAAAGGAAAGTGTAGATAGAATCTCTTTTTCAAAGCTCATTAATTAACATTTGAACAGCATTTTGCAAGTTATACTTGAGTGTATTAATTCATTTCTATAAGTGAAGATTGACCAAAGTCACCTTTGTTCTTCCCTAGTCATAAATCCTGCCTACATCCTAAGTGTGATGACGTGTGGTTGATTTCAGTGATCCAGGAATTGGTAGTTTAAAATAAAATATTATTTTTCTTAAAGAAAAATATAATTTTATTCCATTTAATTAAAATTTTCTTATTTTATAATAGTGATTACCTGTTTTCCAGGGCAAACTATTAAGAACTTCAGATTAAGAAAAACTTTTTTTTTTGTAGAAACACACAAAAACCTTTTTTCCTTTTTTTTGTTTGTTTTGTTTTGTGGGCATCATATGAACTGCCAACCCTGTGGGCTGCAGTCCCATACTCCGCCTACGCCACCAGGTCTCAGCCCTTAAAAACCTTTTTTTAAAAATGAAAATAAAATTCATGACAAGTAGACAAAAAGACAATCCCCTTTGCAGATCTGGTGCTGAAGACTTAGGTGATACATTGTTGAACATATCCTTTGGTGAAATTTTTGCCCCAATAGTTATAGATTATTATTCATGCCTTTCATAATAAATTCTCCATGGTACTTCTTGAACAGATTGTTTTTCTCTTCTTTGACTTAAAAAAAATTACTTGTGCAGATGTTAATAATCATTTATCTATTGCAAAATCAGGTGAAAAATCCAGGTAGTTCCTTTCTTTTGAGGAAAACTGGCCTATGAAGGGGTACTCAAAAAAAAATTTGTTTTCTTCAAAGCTATTTATTTGGATTGTTTTACAGGACAGTTTTATCACCTTCAGAACACTTTCTGATGCACTAACCCATTTGTCAAATCTGCTATTGCACTTTTAAAAAAAATCATTTTATTGGCAACTCTTAGAGCTCTTATAACAATCCATACATTAATTGTATCAAGCACATTTGTACATATGTTGCCATCATCATTTCCAAAACATTTTCTTTCTACTGGAGCCCTTGGTATCAGCTCTTTTTGCCCCTCCCTCCATTAACCTCTCACCCCTGTGAACCCGATAATTTATGAATTATTTTTATTTTCATATTTTACACCATCCGCTGTCCCCCTTCACACATATTTCTGTTGTTCATCCCCTTAGGTGGTGGCGGAGGATTGTACATCAATCAGTGCGATAGGTTCCCCCGTCTCTCCGTCTCCCCCACCGAACCCTCTGGATTCTGTTTGATGAGAGCTCTTATTTGTACCATTGTACATTCTCTGGTTTAGCCTGACTTGTAAGATAGAACTGTGGTCATGATAGTGGGGTGGGGGGAAGCTTTAAAGAATTAGAGGACAGTGATGTAAAAGAAAAAAAAAAGAATTAGAGGAATGTTGTGTGTTTAATGAATGGTGTGTACTTTGTCAGTGCTATACTGCATCCTGGCTGGCTGTCTTTTCCTTTTGACTTTTCTGTGAGGAATTGCTTAAAGATGGACTTAGGGTCTCCGTTCTGACCCCCTCTTTTACTTCAAAATGGTGGTTTGTTTTGGTTCTTCTGATGCCTTATACCTGACCGAATCAACACCTTGTGATCACACAGATTGTTGTGCTTCTTTCCTATGGGCTTTAGTTGCTTCCTTGTTTACCTTCAAGCGTTTAAAACCCCAGACACTATATCTTCCAATAGTGGGACACCATCAGCTTTCTTCACCACATTTGCTTATGCACCCATTTTGTTTCAGCTGTCAGATGAAGCCAGCTTCTGATACATACATTACAGGTTCAATAGGCGCAGTTGTACAACGATAATTATTGTTTATTATAATAAAGTTATAGCTGAGCTCCAGTAGGGAAGTGGTTGAGTGCGGGACTGTGGCCAACTGGCTTGGCGGTTCAAATCCAGCAGCTGCAAAGCTGGGCCTCCCACTCCCACCAGAGGGCAGTGATGCCTAAATAATAAAATTACAGAGAACATGAGAGAGAGGAAATAATCAGAGTCAGACACATTTCATATCAGGGTAGCGTGCTCACCTCCACCTATTGGGTGGTCCATGTAGAGAGAGAGTGGGGGAAGAGATTACATGATGAGGGAGAGGAGCTGAAAGTGTCTGGTGCTAAGGGGCAGGAGAGAGGCAGCAGAGAGAGAGCCTCTTATTCTATGTCCAATCCTTATATACCCTCTGGAGCCATGCCAGGCTCCATACGTCACAGGAAGGGGTTGTGCTGTATGCTCACGTTATAGGAAAAGGAGCTATGGGGGCCTCGTGAAAAGACCAGAATCCAGACTCCTGGATGTGGCTAAACAGGTTACACTAGAGATCATTAGCAACAGCATGTGCATCCATCCACAGGCTTCAAGGGAAGCAAACCATCATCCTAATAGCAGGGGAGTTAGCTCTGTTGTGAGACACATAGAAGCCTCAGATAACTTCAGGGAGAATAGCTAACTTAACTTCTACACCAAATGCTGTTAAATAGTTTGCTTAATATTTGAATATAATAATTGTGGAAAAATCCTGTCTTCATCCCCCATTCAGCGATCATTATCAGGAAGGTGAGCATCACAGAATGCCAGGTTATTAGAACAAAGTGTTTTTGCATTGAGGAAGTAGAGGCCCAATGTCCATCTGCTACTTTAATACTTAACATGTATGCTGAGCCCCGGTGGCGTAGTGGTTGTGCGCGGGACTGTGGCCCACTGGGATGGAGGTTCAATTCCAGCTCCACGGAGCAAAGGCTGGGCCTCCTACTCCCACCACCTGAAGGCAGTGATGCCTAAAAAAAAAAAAAAACTGTTCTATAAAATACTTAACATGTAAATGTATGTACATAGATCTATTTCCTTATCATTATATATAGTCTATTTACATATATACATGCCTGTATTTAGATTTCTATAACTGTCCTTTGCCTCCTAGCCCTTTCCTCTTATTTCCTTTTACTTTCCTCTTCTCCCACTATCATGTTCAACCTCCATTCAGGTTTCAGTAATTCCTCGGAGCTACATTGCACTTAATTGAACCCTACCGTTCATTCTGTGCCTTCCTCGCCATCGATTTTGGATCTCTGGTTATTCTCTTATCCCTGGCTTTGTTGGCGCCTCCTCTTCTTTTCCTCCACCTCCTCCTTTCCCCTGTTCCCCAGAACCATCCTTCCCATTGTTTACTCCTTGGGATTGTTTATCCTGCCTATCTTATATAGATAGATATGGGGAAAGAAGGAGAGAAAAAAATAGCCTATGTATAGTTCCAGATCTGTCTGCTGATCCTTATGAATGTTTTCTGATGGAATCTGATGCTGTGCCAAGTCCTATCCCTTGAGTCCAAAGTCTGTTTTCAGAATTCCTCAGGGACTTTGTTCCTTTGTTCCCCTTGCTGCTCTGCTGCGCTCCCTTCATGTTGCCCTGCTGTGCGGGGATCAGACTGGGGCACAATTCCTGCCCCCCAGAGTGCTGTGGTTCAGTAAGGGACTAACTATGTCCTGTGGTGGGGTTAACTCTATGGTCCCCTCTATGCATTGACTGCTCTGAGTGGGAATGTTGTCTCAAAGCTTGCTGGGCCAGGATCCTGATCTCTCTCTCTCTCTCTCTCTCTCTCTCTCTCTCTCTCTCTACCCCCACTCCCTCCCTGCTTCCCTGCCTCCTCCTAGTTTGCTCCCATGTGGTCTAAGAAGACCTGCCACTCTTCTGGGCTGTATCTTCAGTGCTATAGTCCATTCTTCTGGGAAGTGGGGTCAATGTAGCTGGGATAGGAACCAGCCCATGCAATTCCATTCTTGGAAATATTTTTAAACTCATCCGTTTGAATGACAGACAGCAACTCCTTTGTTTTCCCACCTCTTCTATGTCATCAAATCGATGTCCTTTTATGTCCCTCTTCATTCACAGAAACAAAAAGAAGTCACACAGATCAAGATCAGGTCCATGGGGCAAGAGAGGCAGGCTGTTTTTTGCCAAAAACTGGTGCACTGAGATAGCTGCATGCACAGGTGGTGGCAAAATCAGTCCCCTGTACCACAAATAGGTCTTTTTGTCACACACTGTTATGCAATCTTTTCAGAACTTCTAAATAGAAAACTTGATTAACAATCTGACCTGGTGGAATAGCTCCAAATGCACTATCCCCCTCATATCATATCCGGGTTTTTTTGGGTACCTCCTTATATACCACATGATTGGTAGATCAGAATACATTTAGAGAAACAATCAAATAATCATTTCTCATTTCAAGTTTTATGATGCCATTAGTGAAATTATTTTTTTAATTCTGAAGTAAGCTATTATACTGGTGCCTGGTTAAGTCAGAATTGTGAGCAAAGTGAATGAGTGTTAATATAGAAAGATCAAGTGGTTGGTGGGGAAGGACACTGGACTGGGAGTCTATCTCAGGCTTTAATGTTTGTTTTTCTACTGACTAGATCGTGATTCTTAGTTGCCTAAACTCTTAGAAGGTGGCAGAATCTTGCCAGCTTTGCATAATTGTTGGACAGAATCTCTGAGATATGAGCATCTTTTATAAGCTGCTACAGCGAACATTTTATAGTTACTATCACCAGTGTAATGCATCGTAAGAAAATATGTACTCAAATAAGATTTTAAAATTAAAAACCGGGCTGAGCCCCGGTGACATAGTGGTTGAGTTCGGGACTGCGGCCCACTGGCTTGGCGGTTCAAATCCAGCAGCATCTCTCCAGGAGCAAGGCTGGGTAGCTCTCATGATCACCAGAGGGCTGTGATGCCCCCTTCCCCAAAATTAAAAACCTTGTTTAAAAATGTTGATGAGTTAATAAGTAATTAACAAGGCACTTGTTGTTTGACCAAAGATTAATTTTTCAGCAACCACTAAGATTTAGACTCTATGCCTCAGGACATTCTTTTCATTCTTAAATTTGAAATGTTGTGAGTAGCAAACGTAGGTGGGATTCTGCTGTGATGATGTTGACTTTTTGCTCTCAGGGACTATGTGTAGGAAAACCAGGAGAAAAACCAGGAGAATTTTGGCATTTTTCAAAGGTCGTTTACGCTTCCTGCCACTAGTAAATAACTGAGGTTATTATACCAGAGATTCCTCTCTTGCGCTTGTCATGTTTCTTCTCGTTTCCCCTGTCCACCTGCTCGGGCACATGTTGCTTTGCCAGGATGTAAGTGAACCTTAGTCTCCGAATAAAAGTGACTCCTGGTCCACGTGCTCCCCTTTATTACTTGCTTGTCTTTTCTTTTTAATTCCTCCCCCATTGCACT
>PVJH01008352.1:29533-86258 GCA_004026705.1 Nesogale talazaci
CCCCCCCCCCCCCAGTTCTTTAATGCTGCCTTTGTTCATGTTCTTGTATGTTTATGTTTGCTATATATGCTGGTTAATTGTGATGATTTTGATCCAGGGAAAAGACCCATCAGCAAATTGGATTCTTCTGATCCCTTTAAACTGAAAGATCCATTTCAGCCTTTCCCAGGCAATGATAGCCCCAAAGAAAAAGATCCTGATATGTTTTGCGATCCATTCACTTCTACTTCTTCTACTACTACCACTACCAATAAAGAGGCTGACCCAAGCAATTTTGCTAACTTCAGTGCTGTAAGTACTGTGAATGGGCTGTTTGGGGGAAAGTCTTTCCATTTATAATTTGGAAGCGTTTTCAAAATTTACTTTGGAGTATGCCAAATTTGCATCATTTGAACTAAATTTACCAATTTACTAAAAATCTTTCACTTTTCCCCCAAGCAAAACCTCTGTTTGATTCTCTTAGTAGTCCTAGTTTCTTTGATATAAAGAAGTTGTTTTACAAGCCCTTTTCTTAGTCTTGAAGGGCAATATAAATAAAAGATTATTATGCACATGGTTATATAGATGATGGTGATGTAATGGGCCTTTAGAGGTCCTTTGCTGTCTGTGTCCTGGATGACTAATGTCAGTAATGAGCTTGTGTCTTTGTAACTGTGTATGTGTGTTTGCGCATAAAGATTTGCTGATTTCCGGAAACCAATCAGCAAATAGGGGGTTAGGGGCTTCATAAAGTTGGTGGAAAATGGAATTGTAAAAGCTGGGCCTTGTCTGAACAGAAAGTAAATTTTTTGTTTTATGTAGCCGCTTTCTTAAAAATAGGTGAATGTAAGTTTTGTAAAATAAATAATGATTGTCAACACCTGAGCAATCTAATTATTTGGCGGGTCCTCATTGGCCAGCCTTTCATATTTACTCTGCATTCTCACAGAGCTGATTAGAATGGACATTATTTCCATTAGAAGCAATGGGAGGATTCTGAAGGCTCTTTGTATAAGAAGGTCTTTATAGAAAGGGTTTTTAAGCACACCAAAAATAGGGCCACAAACCATGGAGGCATCAGTCTGGTGGGACATAAAGTAATGACATATGTCAACTCAGTATTCATACAACCTAAAAAAAATCCCGAGAGTAGCTAGCAAAGTTCCATATTCTCAGATTTCTTTTCAGACAGAATGACCTTCATTATAACCACCTATCCATATCAGAGCCTTGGTGGTATCGTAGCTGAGCGCTCAGCTTCTAACTGTTTGAACCCACCAGCCGATCCACAGGATAAAGTTGCCGTCTGCTTTCACAAAGATTTAGAACCTTTAAAACTCTATAGGGAAGTTATATTCTGTCTTGTAGAATGACGCATGAACTTGACAGCAACAGGTTGTTGCATAACAGAGGGATTTTCCTTTATTATTACTTTTTACCCTTGGTATTATTTTGTAAGTAGTAACTAGATAACCCCAGCACCAATCGGTCTCTGGTTAGAAAGGGAGGTAGAAATCTGCTTGCCCCTAAAGAAGGCAGACAGACTAGGAATGGGCCCCTCAGTTCGGAACCTGCCCTCTGAGTTCTGGTGGCTTCTTCTGAATGTGAAGGAGCAAAATTGGAATAGTATTTTTTAGTGTTGTGAAAAGGGAGGGATAAAATTATGCTGATTTAGCTTTTGTTAAATGAAATTTTGTTTTAAGCAGTAAGTCAAGAAGTAGCCTTCTCAAGAGATAATCATCTTATTTAATATAAAATAAGCCTCTGGCATCTTAAATATGGATTATGCAAGTCAAAACCTGGTTGAAATTAATCTTGTACAGTAGCAGAGGTATTTTGCTTTATTTCCTTCTCTAAAATCCCTACATACCGCAGTATAAAAGCAACTCATGATCTTTGTTTCATTATGAAAAAAATTACGACTTCTCACCAATATAGTTAGGTTCCAAAGATGAGATCTTTTGATGTTTTGCAAAAATGGAGAATGACTACACCAGATCACAAAACGGAGGATGACTGCACCTTTACACAGCTGCTAAATACTGAGAAATCTGCCCCAGCCTGGTGGACACATAGGCTTCACCATCACAGCAGCATTGCTCTAGCTTCTTAACTTATTATTTGTTATTGCCACACATTGATATGAAAAATAGTTACGCAGGACTGCGGCCCACTGGGACGGAGGTTCAATTCCAGCAGTGGGGTTGGGCCTCCTACTCCCACCGCCGGAGAGCAGTGACCACCCCCACCCCCCACCCACCCCCACCACCCACCCCCCGTGCCAAAAAAAGAGAGAAATAGTTAGATCTTATACTAGTCCCATAAATGTGAAATGTCAGATAACAAGATTATAAGTGAGGAATAGATACACTATGTTTGTAAGTTTCAGAGACCCTTCCAGTTCCCTGGGGGAGTGGGTAACTACCAATTTGGAAAAGCCTAATAATTTCATCCTTGTAAGGAATTCTTTTTTCATTTTAAATCAGGTAGAATTTTTATTTTCTGCCTCTTACCTTTTTTTTGTTTGTTTGTTTGTTTTTTGGGGCATCATTGCCCTCTGGTGGTGGGAGTAGGAGGCCCAGCCTTTGCTCCTGTGAGCTGGATTTGAACCTCTGTCCCAGGGGGCCGCAGTCCCACGCACAACCACTACGCCACCGGGGCTCAACCTAGGTGACCATTTTGAAAGTACAGAAATATCTCTAAAGCTAATAATTTCCAGTGTTTTAATTTTATTTACTGTCTTGGTTGGTGCAGATGATTAGCTGATCAACTAGAAGCTTGGCAATTTGAAACCCCTCAAAGGTACCCTGGGAGACAGATCTGGCACAGCTTTAAAAAGCCCTACAGAACAGTCAGTTATACTCTGCACACAAGGGGCTGCCCTGAGTCAGAATCAACTTGGTAGCAACCACCAACACCACCGCCAAGCTTTTGTTTCGATTAGTGCAACGTCCCCAAGTCTGCTGGGTTAGGAGATGATCTGGCCTACCTTTTGCTTGGTTTACTTACCCTGTCCTCTTCAATGATGTCCAGAAAAATCAGCATGATTTTTGCTTTGTGGTTTTCTCTATGAAGAGCTAGCATAAGCTTAAGAATTGCCAAAGTAGTTATGTTAGAAATGATTTGACACGTGAGGGTGTTGGCTAAAGTTAAAGGAGTAAATGTTAGGTCAGAAAAGTTAATTCTCCACTATTTATAAATCCTCTAATCCACTGTAAGCATCTCTACTTTAATTAAGTGATGTTTTACTGTTTGGTTTTCTAAACTTTGTTTAAAATTAAGCCGCAGTTCAATTACTAGTTAAACCTAAATGTCTTCTCAGGGGAAAAAAAAAATTACCAAGCACAAAATAAGACTACTCCCATTGTCCTTCTGATGAAATGAATATTTGCCACCCTTTTGTGAGACCTATTCTCCCTACTGTTCTCTTTACATCTTTCGTGCATTTGGTCTTTTAAATGGCAGTTTCCCTCTGAAGAAGACATGATTGAATGGGCCAAGAGGGAAAGTGAGCGAGAGGAAGAGCAGAGACTTGCCCGACTGAATCAGCAAGAGCAAGAAGACCTCGAACTGGCCATCGCCCTCAGCAAATCTGAGATCTCAGAAGCATGAAGAATCTTCCCGTCCTGTGTCAGCAACACTCTTCTTCCTGAACACTGAAGCAATGTATAGTGTCTATCAAAACTACCTATGGACCTGGGAGATACAAAAGATTTGAGATTCCTGTCAATGTGACAAAAGTTCTGGGTTTTGTTTTATCCCCCACCCCATTTCAGATTTGTGTCCCTTCTTCCTATAAAAGCAGTAACCATTAAGACTGCCCTCGCTTAAGCCCCTGTTCTGGTGTGCACTTACTGTGAGCTTTGCCTGTCTGTGCTATTTTAACTTGTAAAGTTAGAGCACCCACGCCGCTGCCTTCCGGAATATAGAGAAATAGCTTCATCCCTGCACTACCCTGTTCTGTGGTTATTCTGATGACAGCCAGTAGGCTTCTTAAAGTTTGCAGTATTTTCCCCTGATGAGAATGGTTGGGTGGGGGGAGGGAAAGAGTGCCCTGCTTCTTTTTTGATGGTGCAAATTGGCTGGTTTAAAGTGCATGTTACATTGCCTTTTAATAAAAATGCTGTTTACTTTGTTTTTTAGAGTCAAGGAAGGCTATTTGCATAGGTAGGCTCTATTCTGTCAAAGGGGGATGCTATGGTTGAGCCATCACAGCTTCAGATGCGGTCTTTTCCTGAATAAAAACATGAAAGCCTCATGTATGAAAATACACTTAAAAAAAGAAGCTCTGAGGATTAAAGAATCCTAGATAAACAGACACCTCTTCCATGTGTTTGCCAGTTGACAAAATCAGTTTCTTACAAATCAAATTTATATTAAAAAAAATTATCCCCTAAAATATACCCATCTGATCTAAGGTCTAAAGTTAACAAGAGTCACACACACACACACACACACACACACACACACGGTGTGGCACTAACCTCTTTATTTCATGATTGAATTTTCTACTTTTTCAGAAGGAAGCTAGTACTGGAAAGTAACTTTTCAAATATATATATATATTTTTTTTTTTCTGAAAGACTCAGTTACTTGTCTTGAAATGTAAAATCTTTCATTGAGTACAAATGAGTACAAATGGAGAAGGTGATATATATAGTTGAAATCATATTGTTGCTTTTTTTTCTTCCCATCTTCAGGATTTAAAATAATTTCTTAATTCTCTTTGTGTTTTCATTTCTAAAATTGGCAAGCTAGCTAAAAAAAAGAAGCATAAAAATAGCTCTTCACATGTTAAAAACCTATAAACCTATTTCCTATAAAATTGCCCTCGTGGATAAGCCAAATTTGAAATAAATGTTAAGATAGGCTGTACGTTGTAAAATAACTTTAACTTTGAAACATCTGTATGACTTAGGTAATCAGTTGCATACTAAATGCACCTCAAAACAAACTAAAATTCTCTGGGATCACCTAGTCAAGGAGGTGTTGATTTTTTGTCCATCAGGGTAGCTGATGGCCTAGCTTACCAATAAATTTTTAAATATCCAATGCATTACATCTTGAAATGGTGCTTCCTCTGGCCCCCGCCCCCACCTGCGTCCAGAATTGGACTGCTACAGTTCAAAACAAAATTTAAACCACTGTCATACACTTTTTTCTACTTTTGTAAATAGAAACATGTCAGTGTAAAAGTCGGACATATGCAGTAAGGGCTGAACCATTTTCACAAGACTTTAGTTTTGGTAAAGCAATCAATCCCATGACCTAAGGAGGGTACTGCAAAAGTTGATGGAGAAGGCAGTGTTGGAAGTTGCATTAAGTAGTAGGTTTTTGAATGTTTTCTTCCCCTTAACTCTTCAGGAAAAAGGTAAGTTGACTTGAACAACCTTCTTTTGCACTGGGAAAATGAACAAAGGTTTAAAATGCTTTTAAAATATTTTTTTGTATTTAAAAACACTCTGGAAAATATTAAATATCTGTAACTTATATACACCAACTTTCAATGTAATACGTCTACCCTAATCTTATGTTTAACTGGATTACATAGATTATTATCTTTTGTTAAAATATGTATACTCAGTGGACCAATATAATATTAAAGTATGTATATATTATATAATTCTCCACGCTTTATCTATCTCCACGCTCACTTGTGTAGGATGAATGTCTCAGAGTCTTTTGCGTTTATAGTTTACATTGTTGACTGACTCCAGAGCCCGTATTTGGAAAGGATATACAGTAATTGCTGAGTGTTAAATGGCACTACTTACAAAGTTGTAACCACCTCCTACAACCTTACTTGTTCAGGTTGACTGGGGCTCTCTTTACAGAACTTTCTCTTCTTACATTCCAAAATTCCACATTGTAGCTTGTAATTATGAGAGTAATAAACTGTATGTATAATAAAGCGTACTCTTCATATAGCTTACTTGAAATGGAGTCTTGGCACAGTTCTCTGATTACGACCATGATGTATCCAAGAAGGGCCGGGGGCGAGTCAGTTCCCTCTCAAGACAACCTCACAGGTGTGGAGGAGAGCGCCGCCTTAAGGTTTTCAGGCTGGGACCTTTTGAAAGCAGATTGCCAGGCCTGTCTTTCAAAGTGCGTCTGGATCTATTCCAATGACCAGACTTTTAGCTAAAAGACAAACATTTAACTGTTCGTGCATCAGCCAGGGTCAGTGGTCAAATAATAAGACTAGTAAGCATAAAGTGCTTGGAACAGTGCTTGCTAAAGAACAAATTCCTCCAGAAGCATCAACCTTTATTATTAGTTATCATGCCTATTATTTTAAAAGAAATACAGGGAATGTAAATGCCCAGAGAAAGTACCTGAAATATCGGTAGCTTTTTTGGCCTCTGGGAGACCCTGTCAAGTAGTGCATGCCCCAGGCCTGAGATTGACTCTTTTTGAGAGAGATTAAAAAAAGGCTCCACCTCACTGAGCCTCATTTTCCTTCTCTAATGAGCACCCTAACACTGACCTCACAAAATTATTCTGACGAAACACGTGACCACAAGGAACATAGTAGATACCTCAATAAACATTAACGTCCTCTTCCATGTAAGACATTCAGGATTTGATTTAACAGATTTGTTTGGGGTTTTTTTGTTACTCATTTAAGTAAATTCAGTCACATGACAATAGTAATACGAGCTGTTGGTTATGAATACATGATATATATGTTCTCATTTACTCTGTAGCCTTTAGTCAGCTCTATTATAATACCATTTTAGAAATAGGAGACCTGAGGTTCAAAGAATTAAAATTACGTGCTTCAGATCATGTAGCTAGTATAAGTAGCTGGGCCAGAAATTGAACTGTGATCTCTCTGCTGGCAAAACATTATCTTTTTCGATTACGATGTTTTGTCTCATTTTGTGTGTATTAAAAAAAATTGCTCTTAGACATATTAGGGACAGGACACAATAAATAACAAGTAGCATTTATTGATTTCCAGGCATTATTCCAAGTGCTTTACATTTACTAGATCATGTAATCCTCAGGACATTAACTCTGTAAGGTACTATTACTATTATTGTCTTCATTTTACTGAAGATGTGCCCTTGCTAGGCCACAGCTGGTAAATGGCAGAGCTGGAATTTAAATCGGGAGCCGGGCTTCAGGGGGCAGGCCCCTACTCTCTACTTTGGTTAGAGGCCAGGACCCTGAGGAGACGTGTGATAAGCAAATTATCTGCTCTATGTTCCTGACAATTAGTCAGGGAACCACTTAACCACAGACCAGGTGACATCAAACCATTTTCTAATTTTCCTATTGAGTGCAAGCAAGATTCAGAACGGTTTCTGATACATATAAGCAGGTATGTGATGTCAGTTATTGGTATTACCCTAAATGATAAACTAGTACATGGGAGAAATGGTCAACTGCTTTTTTACTAAAGAGGTACAAATTTTAAAACCCCAAAGCTGGAAAAAATGAAAAATAATTCAGCAGTGTTGGCAAGGTTCTGGAAAGTGTACATTCCAAAGTAGGCCAGAGTATGTTTTGAAGTGCTTGCCGCACAGATAAAGTGCGTGCCACAAGGCATGCGGGGCAGAAGGTGTAGTGTGTGTAACACCAGAGAAGGAGGTCACATTTTGTGTGTATGTCCTCTGGTGGATCACTGTCCTCTGGTGGGAGTAGGAGGCCCAGCCTTGCTCCTGGAGAGCTGCTGCTGGATTTGAACCACCAACCCAGTGGACTGCAGTCCTGCACACAACCACTACACCACCGGGGCTCAGCCCTGTCTGTGTATGCCCTTTCTAAGGTGTGCTTAGCAAGCTGTGCATGTTCGAGTAGTTTTGTGTGACCAGGCTTCAGACTGCTCTTAGTGGTGGTCTTGTGTAGGGTGACTGTAGGAGAGTTAAGATAGAGAAAAGCTGTTAGATACTGTTGTTGTCATTCAGAGGAGAGGACCTTAAAAGTGGTTGTGGCCCAGACCTTACAGAGAGGACCAATTGGAGGAGTGTTTGTGGAGAATCAACAGGCTCATTAGAATGGTTAGATTTAGTTAACAAAAATTTTCTCAAATTGATCACCTTATAAAATACAGAATTCCACCCCCCCCCCAAGTTTCTGATTCATTGGGTCTAAAGTGGGACCCAAGAATTTGCATTTCTAACAAACTTTCGATTGATGCTGAGGCTGCAGGCTTTCGAAGTCTTGCTTTTCTGTTTGTTTGTTTTTTATGTACTTATTCTGCAATACTGTCTCACCTTGTGATGTACCCAATCTATGACTTCTGTTGTGGATTTTTTTTTTCCATGGCATCACTGCCCTGGTGGGAGTAAGAGGCCCAGCCTTGCTCCTGAAGAACTGTTGCTGGATTTAAACTGCCAACCCAGTGGGCCGCAGTCCCGCACACAACCACTATGCCACCAGGGCTCAGCCTCTGTTGTGGATTTAAAAAAAAAAAAAGGCATGCCATTGAGTTGATTCCAATTCGTAGCAACCCCATGTGTGCTAGAGAAGAACTGCTCTAAAGAGTCTTTTGTGGCTGACTTGTGCAAGTAGGCACCATTCCTTTCTTCTGAGGTACTTCTGGGTAGACTCCAACCTCTCACCTTGTGGTTAGCAGCCAACCATGTTGATCGTTTGTATCACTCAGGGATTTAAGGGGAGGCAAAGTTTTGCGAGTTTTTTTAATACTAATTGCAGGCTAACATATAGCACTTGCTATGTGTCCAATATTATTTGGAGTACTTTTTTTTGTTTTGTTTTGTTTTGTTTTTGTTTTTTTGGGCATCACTGCTCTCCGGCGGTGGGAGTAGGAGGCCCAGCCCCACTGCTGGAATTAAACCTCCGTCCCAGTGGTCCGCAGTCCCACGCACTACCACTACGCCACCGGGGCTCAGCCCTTGGAGTACTTTTAATCTCTGTTAACACCCTTTTCAGTAAGCACTGTTCTCACTACTTTACAGATGAGAAAACTAAGGTTGCAAAGAGGTTAAGGAACATTCCAGATTGCACAGTTTAAAAGTGCCAGAGCTGTGGTTCCTGCTCAGTCTAGCACCAGAATCCATGCCCACCCTGCTCTGCTGAAAAAATAATCATGACAAAAACACTTCGTTGCCTGTACTCACATCTGTAGTGCAGTGCTGCCATAAAGCTGTATTTCTTACCCGTGTTCTGAAGATGAAGAGTTAAAAAATAGTTAATCTGGCTGAGCCCCGATGGCATAGTGATTGTGCACAGGACTGCGGCCCACTCGGATGGAGGTTCACTTCCAGCAGCGGCTCCACAGGAGGAAAGGCTGGGCCTCTTACTCCCACCACCAGAGACCAGTGATGCCAAAAAAAACAAAACAAAGGGCTGAGCCCCGGTGGCGTAGTGGTTGTGCGCGGGACTGCGGCCCACTGGGATGGAGGTTCAATTCCAGCTCCACAGGAGCAAAGGCTGGGCCTCCTACTCCTACCACCTGAGGGCAGTGATGCCTAAAATTTAAAAAAAAAAAAAAAAGTAGTTACGCCATTCATCTTTGCTAAGGCCTATTGTGTGCTAGGCAAGGAACCGAGAAGACTCAAACAACCTTGCCATCCATGGTATCGTCGTACAGGGGATGGACATACATGTGCATTTAGTGGTGTAGTGCTTACTGAGGATTGTGGTCGGAAAGCCTGAAACAGCTAGAGCAGGGTGGAATTCCCCTGAGAGGGTTGGGAAAGGCTGCTGTAGTGCAGGTCTCCTACAATGCCGTTTTCTGCTCCTGTGTTGTTGGTAGGACCCGAGAGTCAGTTCTGACGCAGCCACCCGCTGTACCACTGAACCACACACTGCACAGCCCTGTGCCACCCTCACAATCATGGTCATGCTCAAGGCCATTGTGGCAGCCACCATCTCAGTCCATCTTCTCAAGGATCTTCCTCTTTGTCGTTTCACCTCTACCCTACCAAGAATATTGTTCTTCCCAGGGGTCTCTCCGGATAATGTGCAAAGAATGTGAGAAATTCTCACCATCCTTAGTTCTAGGGACCATTAGCAAAACCATAGCTGTCGGACTGAGCCCCGGTGGTGTAGTGGTTGTGTGCAGGACTGTGGCCCACAGGGTTGGCACTTCATATCCAGCAGCAGCTCTCCAGGAGCAAGGCTGGGTCCTCCAGGGAATTCCAGCAGGGACTCCTGGCATCTCAGTAGGACCCGGAACCTCCTGCTTCTTAAAAACTTCATGACCCCTCCCCCCCACCCTCAGGCCCCTGTGGTCAGGGCCCTCAAAGTCTAGACACAGTGACGGTGGCTGTCACCCAGCCACCGGGGACAAACAGGATGGGCCGTGGGAGTGGGGGACTCCACAGACCCTCTTTGGCTGGGTTAAGAGAGCCAGAGGAACCAGAGACACCAACTGGCCAGGTAATGCTGAGAAACATCCAGACCGGCACCAAACAAGCCAGAACTCAGGTGCTGCCTGTTGGAAACCGGCCAAAGTCCTGACTCCATTGTCCACGAAGCCTGGGGAGGGCACCCGTCAAGTGCCTGGCTGCTAACTGCAAGGTTGGTGGCTCAAACCACCCTCCCAGCCTGGCATGGGGGAGCAAGAATAACGGAAGATCTGCTGCTGTGAAGGTTGCCGCCGGACTCTCACCTGTGACGGAAGGGTCGGACCTGGCTGCTGGGTCGTGTGGGGACCCTGTGAGTCAGGACTGACCCGACAGCCCACAGTGCTGAGCTACCCCCGGTCCCTTCCAGCTTCCACACACGGCAGACACATCTATTGAAGCTCAGCAAGCTTACCAGAAGTTTGGCTGTTCTAGCTTGACATTCAGAGGCTGTGTGTGGTTACGCCACTTCAGGGGTTGTGTGTGTCGTTGCGAGTCCCTGGGTGGTGCAAATGGGTAGCAGCTTTCACCTGCTCACCAAAGGATTGGAGGTTCGCGTCCACCTGGAGCCACCTCTGCAGGATGTCTGCTTCAGAAAGCCCAGGCATGGAGAACTCAGTCACAGCAACCGTGTTTGGGAGCTGGAAGGGACCGGAGGCAGCTCATCGCTGTGGGCTATCAGGTCAGTCTTGACTCACGGACCCCACATGACCCACCAGCCAGGTCCGACCCTTCCCAGGGGGCAGTGAGTCCCACAAAAAAAAAAAAAAAAAAGATAGCTGTCAAAATAACGGTGTCCCACCGGTAGATGCCAGGGCTCTGTTGAATAGGAAAGGCCAACGGCCTCCCAGGCAACCCCCCCTGATTCAGAGTGAGTTTGCCCCAAAGCGGCTGATAGCAGACCAGCCAGGTTTCCAAGGCTGTGATCTTTGTGGAAGCAGACCGACACGCCGTCTCCCACATCCACCAAGATGTTCGAACCACCAACCTTTGGGGGAGCTGCCTAACGTTGTAACCAGTTTGTCACCAGGACTCTAGGAGTGTCCTTATTTAAGCCACATTCATTGTTCAACCTGGTCACAGGTCTGAAACTGAGAGACCTGATAGCAATAAAGCAGGAAAAGATCTCTCATCAAACGAGTTCCCAGGGACCCAGGTAGAAACCAGACTACTAGTTTTCAGTAAAACTAAACAGTGGCCTCAGGGCTTGGGGGCGCCCACAGTGGATGGAGCAAGGCTTCGACCATTGCCTCAGGGGCCTCTCGGCGGACCTGGTTTTTAGATAAATAGGTGTAATTAGGTTCCAGTCTGCTTGGGCAGCCCTGATGTATGTCTGCTTTGATCCACTGTGTGTGCACTGGAGTTTAATCTCCTAGGGGAGCTTCCCTCAGTTCCTGAGTCCGTGAAGCGTCCCAGCTCCTGGCTCCCATTCCACACCTTCACTACATAAGGCGAGGGACTACTGAGCGCACGGCTGCCAAGCCATCTCCCTGGCCCATCCCAAGTCTGCCTGTAAGTGCCTCCGGTTTGTCCTCTCCATCTGCAGTGCCACGTCTCCAACTCAGGCCTTCGCTGTTTCTCGAGGCACCCCCGAAGTCTCCACAGCTCCCTGCCACCAGTCTGTTGCCACCCTATCATCCCAGTGGAGTCGTAGAACCAAGTCCCATGAGCTCCCATAATTACCTGTGTCTCTCCAATCATGAGTTATCTGTACTACCCACTTCCCCTTTCATTTTAAAGCAATGCTGATACCTTGTATTTCTTTTGTAAAATGTTCAGTATGTTAATGAGCTGCACTTAAAAACTTTGTTCAAAGAAGAAAAGTGACTTCTGACCTATCCAGGTGAATAATACAAGGGGGCTTCTGAAAGTTCATGCAAGAACTCCCTTATCTTTTAATTGTGTTTTTTCATGAAAGTTGTTCTTAATCATTTTATTGGGAGCTCTTACAGAGAGAACAATCCATAGCGCAATCACATCAAGCAGTATTGTACAATTGCTCCCACAATCTATTTCAAAACATTTTTTTCTCCTCTTGAGCTCCTGGATAGCAGTTCCTCTTTGTCCCCTCCCTCTGCTCATGAAAGTCTTGAAGCCCCCTTCATATCATATGAAAGCCGCCCACGGGGCTGCCCTGTTCCCAGTGTGGGCTCTGTGTTGGACTCCCAACATGGGCAGGCTCAAGTGCAGCCTCCCTTCTGTGTCTTCCACAGTCAGGACTTGAGAGGAGTGAGTTCTTTTGTGAGAAGAGAGGAAAGGGAACCGACATTGAAGAGCTCTCAGCCTGGCATGAAGACGTTGAATATGTATCATATTATTTAATCCTAACAGCTTTCAAAACAGAAAACATGGTCGATAGAGAAATGACAATGGACTCCTCCCCTGATGCAAGAGAGGCCACGCTAGCTTCTAGCCCAGGTGTCTTAGTGCTTGACATGGCTCCACCATCCCAGGCTGCCCTTGCTCACCGGGCTTTACAGGCAGCCCTTTGAGCATCAACAGCAACAAGAATCAAGTCTTGACTCTCCCCACGTGAGAGGAGACTGTCCATCACAGAAGGCTTCACGGCCCTCTGGCGAGCTTCTGAGCACAGAGGAAGGGCTGGAGCAGAGCTGCTTGCGCGGCCTGGCCTGCACAGAGCTGCAGTGGTTCACCTTCCTCATGCCGCAACCCTTGAATACAGTTCCTCATGTGGTGGTGGCCCACCCCCTCCCCCAACCATAAAATTGTTTTCGTTGCTACTTCATCACTGTCCTCTTGCTACTTGAATGAATCGGGCAGCCCTTGTGAAAGGGTGGTTCGACACCCCAGAGGGGTCGCGACCCACAGCTTGAGAACCGCTGAGCTAGTGGTTGTTTCCAGAGACCCTGTGGTCTTTGTAATCACTGGGAAGGCCTGGGCCAAGGCAGGTGTGGCTTGTCCTTAGAGTGAGAGCCTCTGTGGTCTTACTCAAGCCTTGAGTTAGAAGACCTCACCAGACACTGCAGCATCGATAACAGAGTTGGTAAGATAGAGGGCCCTCAAAAAGGAAAGAGGTCCCGGGGACGGATGGACACAGTGGCTGCAGCAATGGACTCAAGCGTAAGAAAAAGTCAGAGGCTGCCGCAGAACCAGGCAGTATTTTGCTCTGTTGGACGTAGTCTGAACCAACTCAAGGGCACCTAACAATGGAGCAAAAACGGTCCCAGGGGAGCTGACGGACGCTAGGAGCTCCAGCCCCATCCTCGGCAGAAGGCTGCCATCACCACGTAGGTGATGTTCTTCCGAGTCCAGAGTGCTAACCAACCATCACACGATGGACCCAGAGCTGATGTTCTTCAAGAAAACCTTGATCCTCCACAGTTTCCTGAGATGCTTCCTGGCCTTGTGTAAGGAACCCAGACCTGGAAGTTCTACACACATAGTTCTAAACCAGTGGTTCTCAACCTTCCTCATGCCGTGACCCTTTTGTACAGTTCCACATGTTGTGGTGACCGACCCCCAACCATAAAATTATTTTCATTGCTATTTCATACCTAATTTTGCTACTGTTACGAATCATAATGTAAATATGCAGGATGTATTTTCATTGTTACAAATTAAAACAGTGATTAAACAAAACTATATGTAATTATATACTATGAGATATTTATGTGTATTCTGATGGTCTTAGGCAACCCCTGTGACCCCCCCAAAGGGGTTGCGGCCCACAGGTTGAGAACCACTGTCCTAAATCCTGGCCTTACCATTTTTCTAGCTCCGTGAAACTGGGTAAGTCAGTCAACCTCCCTAGTGTTCAGCATCCACATCTTTAAAATGGGGATAGCATTTCACTCACTGGGTGGTTGTGAGGGTAAAGGATGAGAGCGAGAAAGTCTTGGTTCTTGTAACGGAAGAGCAAGCGACTGGGTCCACGTTGAATAAGACGGAAGAGTTCTAATGCATTTTAGAAAGACGTCCACACCATGAGTTGTCAAAGGAATCAGTTATCAGGGTTTAAGAACTAAAAACCATAACATTGCGTGCTCACTTTCCTGATATGATCACTGACGATAAATGTGTGCATAAGCAAAGGTGGTGAAGAAAGCTGATGGTGCCTGGCTATCAAAAGATACAGCTTCTGGGGTCTTAAAGGCTTGAGTAAACAAGTGGCCATCCAGCTCAGAAGCAACAAAGCCCAAATGGAAGAAGCACACCAGCCTGTGTGACCATGAGGTGTTGAAGGGATCCAGTGTCAGGCAGCAAAGAACTAAAATTCTATCATTATAAATAGAGGGGAGTGCAGATTGCTGACCCAAAGCCCATCAATAGGTGAAGCGACATCCTCTTACAGTGGGGTTGCAGGGAGGAGATGAGCCAATTAAAGTACAGTATAGTAACAACGAAATATGCATCTTTCCTGTAGTTCTCAAATGCCTCCTCATACCCACTATCATGCTCCCGGTTCTACCAGACAAGTCCAACTAGAACAGGAGATGTACACTGGAGTCGGAAACATGGGGAATTTAGGATAGATATTCCCTTAGGACGAGTGATGGGAGTGGTGATACTGGGAGGGTGGAGTAGAAAGGGGGAACCAATTTCAGGGATCTACATATAACCTCCTCTCTGGGCCAACAGGGGAGTAAGTGAAGGTACACATTGGACAGCATACAATATGAAATAGCAATTTGTAAATTATTAAAGGTTCATGGCGGGGAGGGAGGAAGGAAACTATGGGGAGGTGGAGCTGGGGACCCAAGTAGAGGGAGGATGTTTTGGGAGTGATGATGGCAACAAGTGTGCAAATGAGGTCTGCATACAGTTGATGTATGTATGGATCGTGAGGGGAGGTGTGTGAGTACTCAATAAAATGATTCATTTAAAAAAGGGGAAAGGGGAAAGAGGAGCTTTTTTTTTAAAAAAAAGAGAAGTTTATACCAAGGGTTTAAGTGGAAAATGTTTGGAAATGGATGTGGCAACATGTGTGCAAATGTGCTTGATACAGATGATGTAGTGAATGTTATAGCTGTAAGAGCCCCCAATAAAATTATTTTTTTTAAAAAAAAAGAAATGTCCAACTCTGATTAAATTTGTAAAAGGCTTTTCATTCCTAAGGAAATAAACCTGAGTTATGTCGACATGTATGCAGGACGCCTCATTTTCCATGTGGCTCAGATAAAACGATCACTGTGGGAAAGGCCCACAGCAGCCCCTCTTTGGGCACTGTCCTGCCCTACTCGGTTGTAGATCTTCACAACCCTTGAGATAGATGCTGTCCCTGTCCCTGTCCTCATTTTATACACAAGGAAACAAGCCGAGAGATGTCAAGGAACTGCCCAAAGTCACATGCAACCAGCAAAGGGTGTGGCCAAGATTCAAACCCAGGCAGCTTGGCTCTAGAGAGTGGCAGGAGAGGGATACAACTTGTTCTGCCTCCGGGGCTTGTTAGGAGATTCAAAGTAAGATAAATCGGGGGAGAGGCTCATACATGCAAAGGAGAGGTAGGCTACGATAGAGACAGAGACCGAAGCCCAGCTGCTTGAGTTAAGTCTCAGGTGTGCCACTTAACTGGCTTGCATGCTCTTAAACAAATGGCACATCCCTTTCTGCCTCACTTTCTCAACTGAAAATTAGGGTTGGCAAAGGACAGGCATGGCAGGGTGGATTGTTTTGAGGGTGAACCGAGAGGTCTAGAATAACACCTAATGGTGCTCAGTCGATGTTCATGAAGATGAAGATGATGCATAAGGAGCCAGCCTTGGAGTTGGACGACCCTGCAGTTGAATCCCAGTTCCTGACTTGGTTTAGGGGTGTTGCTAAATTTGTGACCAGATTAGAGGAAGTGTGTGTGTGTGTGTGTGTGTGTGTGTGTGTGTGTAAAGGCCCTCAGCATCGGGCCTCCCATGAGGAAGAACAGTATTAGTTCCTTCTCCTTGCTTACTCCACACTGAGCACCTGCTACGTGCCTAGCAGCGGTGCCGGCCTCCCTGGCAAACAAAGCTATGTACGAGGCACTTCCTGTACCTATGGTAAGGAAGAATGGCGAGTGACATGGATCTGGTTGCCAATAACAAAAGATTTAAATGCAGAGTTGATGATCTGACATGTCACCCATCACCACCACATAATTTACAATACAAAAATTTATAAAATAATTAAAGAGGTTTTGAGTCTTTTTTAAATGTGTGAGCGGGGCAGATGAAATGTAACCTGAAGAGGAGAGACGCCTGCTTTGGGGAGACGCTTCCAGGAGGAGCTGTTGGCTGAGGGCTCAGAAACGGGGTAGAACTATCTTTCATTTTCTTTCTTGTGCTCCAGGTGAAGGCTCACGGAGTAGATCGTCAGTCGTACATTCAACCATTTAGAGGCACACGTTGAGTTTTAGCTCATCCATTGCAATATGCCATTACTCATCCCACTTCCTGCTAGTGTCTCCTGTTTCCATTCGGTCAAAAAGGCTGCTCATTGAATGGTTTATATTCTAACACGAGGGTGAGTGCAAGCCAATGGACTGAAGGGTAACTAAAGGCCATCAGCTTGGGGTCCTGGATGGGACTTCTATTCCCCTCTTGGCAGATTGAACTAAGGGGGGCCTCTAGGAGACCAGGCTTCTGAGGGAGACTGTGATATTCTAGCCTGTGCCCACAGCTGCCAAGCTTGAGAAGGCTGTGGGCATAAGGGTTTGGGTCCCTGGATACACTATAACTGGAATTTCCAGATCTAGAAACTTCAGATCTGTGGTCAGTAAGGCAGCATTCTTGGGCCCTTGTTGATCTGCCAAGGCATGAATGCTCTGAGAAAGGGGGAAAGGTCTTGTCTTCTGCCAACCAACAAAGAGTGAGCACCTGGATGGTTCTTGGGGCTACCACCTTTTGGACAGCTTTACCTACAGCCTCCCACTCCATGCCCAGTCCACTTAGAGCCCACAGCCAGGGGCAGAGCAAGGACTAGAGGGGCATTAGGTTTAAAACCTGTCCCTACCACTTGATCTAAGGTAAGTCTTTAAGTCTCACTTTTCTCAACTACAAATGGGGATGAATGAACATTTAATAAGATGAAATGAAAGGAAAGTTTGTGAAAGATTGGAACGAGAACTTGTGTGAGCTCAATGCTTGGCACATTCAGGAATTTCTCAGACATGTCAGAATCAGTCATTTACTGAGCATGGCAGCTGGGTTGCACAAGACACAGGCCCTGCCCACAGAGGGCCTGGCCCTCTTCCTTTGCCACTCTGCCAGGTGGCCCAGCGATCTGCCCTGGCGTTCGAGGTCTCCAGGGGCTCCTGGGTCTATCCTTCCAGCAGGCGTGTTCTCCAGCCTCTCGGGGCAGCACTGCTGATGCCTGTCTGGAAAGGCACCTTCCATGGGAACCTGCCGAGCTGCTCCTCCGGCGGGCTCGTCGTTTCCAGAGCTGATTGTCCTTGTCGGATTGTCATTGAAAATCAAAGCCCTAAACGTACACGAGCTAAGATAAAATATTAGGCTTCAAAGAAAGTTTGTCCCAGACAGCCGGTGGCACAATCTCTGTCCCTACCTCCCCCGGGCTGGGGGTGGGGTTGGGAACTAGAAATCTGTGAAAAGGGTCTTCTCCCAGTGCCTGGCCTGGCCTGCAGCCTCTGCCGTCCGTCCTCGGGTCCAGACAGCTTCTACCCTCCTCCTTGCGCCTGGCCTGCAACATTCTGACCGAACAGGCAGAAGAGGAAGACGCTGGCCTCGATCCTGACATCAGACATCACAGCACCCATCAGTACGCGGGGCCGGCTCTAGGCTGGGAGGGAAGAGGCTTGGGGTCGGTCCTGCCTCTGCCACTGGCCTTCCGGGGTGACCCTGGGCAACCCCCTGGGCCTCAGTGACTCCCCCCAGTTCAACGATGGGTCCAGACGTGGTCCAGATCGCTTCGGGCTTGGAGGGGGCGTGGCTTTCCCCGGGACCCCGCTGTGGGGCTGGACTCCGGGCGGGGCGGGGCGGAGCCACGGCCCCGCCCACCCCAGTCCAGGTGCTGCGCCCGCGCGCCGCCGCCGCTGCCACCGCCACGAGGGGCCGCCCGCGCCCCCGTCCGAGTCCGGCCCGCGCTCATGGCCTTCCGGAGCTCCTGGAAGGGGGCGGCTGCCAAGAAAAGCCACCGCAGGTACCGTACAGCCCGGGCGGGAACTCGGCTGGGGTCGCCGATGTGACCAAGAGGGACGCTGGGGCACGGCGGACCCGGGGACAGCTGAGGGGGCGCAGCCGGGAGGCCGCAGGGGGCTGGCTGCTGGTCGCGGGTAACGGCCGCAAGGGTCGTGGCCAGGGGACAGCCCGGTGCCTTTCTTCCCCCACCCCACCCCACCCCTGTGCCCCTTGCTCGTGTGTCACCGCCCCCATTTGGGACTGGGTGAGTCTGGGATGGGGAATGACAGGTGCCCCAAACACTTCCACGTCCCACCGTAGCCCCGCAACTCTGGCGACCTGGAGACCTCAGGAGAGGCTGGTGCCAGGTTTGAGTAGCCACCGCCATGCTCAGCCCCGCAGCTCTTTGGGAGCGGATATGTGGGCATCCTGAACTTTGACCTCAAAAGCATCATGTCACCTACTTCAAGGTGACCCTGGTACCCGACAGAGAAGGGCAATCCAACTGGCCTCCTAAAACCTTTGATTGCTCAAGAACACCTCCATTCCCAGAAGCCCCAAACCAAGCCTCTTCACCCCCAAACCTGTTCCTCCTCTGTGTTCCCATCTCAGTTGCCCAAGCCCGAAACCTGAGAGTCATCCCTGCCACCACCTCCCTCCTTCACTCCCCACCCTAGTCTCTCAGCCTTGCTGTTCTTATCTCCTGGGTGTCTTTCAAAACTGTCCTCCCATCCCCGTCCCCCATGCGTGTGTTTCTTTGCATCCTTCAGACTGGTCTTTCTAAGTCACGAACCCGGATGTGACCAAAAGGAATGGTAAGGGGCACCACTTTTGTTTTAAAAACTTTCCTTGGCTCTTCATGCCTAGGGGCTCACGTTCAAAGCCTTTGGCCTGCCATTCTCGGCCCTTGAGAAAGGCTGTGTCCTGTTCAGTCTCCCTTCCTATCACTCTGAACCTCAGTCTATCCCCGCCTTCACCTCTGTTCAGGAGCTGCTCACGGTTGTCTCTGCCCAGAATGCCATCAATCCACCAGACGCATTCGCCAAGATTCAGCTCCAGGTGGCCTCTGTGGCCCCACTTCTAGTCAGGGCCAGGGACTTTCAGGACTTTCCTGCTTCTCTGCTTCCCTTTTGTGACTCTGAGTCAGTCTTCTAAGATTGTTGTGCCTGGACCAAGGTCCCGGCATTGTACTAATTACATTATGCCAGGTTGCTTCAGACACATATGTAACATTATACTGGTTACATTATACCACATTACTTCAGATCCATATGTAACTAACATGTGATATTATTATTCTAGTTGCATTATACCAC
This sequence comes from Nesogale talazaci, assembly GCA_004026705.1. Taxonomy (NCBI): domain Eukaryota; kingdom Metazoa; phylum Chordata; class Mammalia; order Afrosoricida; family Tenrecidae; genus Nesogale; species Nesogale talazaci. The sequence goes on from PVJH01008352.1 coordinate 49,214, forward strand.
ATAACTTCAGACACATGTAACTTACATGTGACATTATCATTCTAGTTACATTATCCCATGTAACCTCAGACACGTGTCCCTGCACTCAGACTTTGCCATGCTTTGGTGGGAGATGAGCCTATCAATAGGCAAATAAGTAAAGATCAGAAATAGATGTTGTGTCAGGCTTAATATCAGGTGATGTGAGCTGAGCCCTGATGACGTAATGGTTGTGTGCGGGACTGCGACTCACAGGGTTGACGGTTCAAATCCAGCAGCAGCTCTCCAGGAGCAAGGCTGGGCTTCCTAGTCCCACCAGGGCAGTGATGTGAAAAAAGAAAAAAAAATCAGGTGAAGTCCATGCCCCAAGCATTCCTGGCAGTGATGATAGCTCATGCCAAAGGCTGGTGTGTGTCTGAGTGGTTGAAGGAGGTAGGGTATTGAGGACTGGTGCCTAACGAGATCAGAGAGGGAGGTTACCCCAAACCAGGAGCTTGGATGCCGTTGTGTGTCAGGAAGCCATGGCGAGGCTTTGCCAAGGCATTGGAGTCCCTGGTGGTGCTAACCATTAACATGCTCAGCAGATAACCAAAAGCTGGAGATTTCAGTCCATCCAAACACGCCTCCTTTGAAAAGCTTGGTTTGATCTACTTCTGTCCTTGAAAATCTGTCCTTGAAAATTCTATGGAATTGAAATGATCACTAAAAAATGGGGGCCATAGAAGAGTCTGGTGAAGAAATCAGATAGTGCCTGGCTCTCAAAAAGATTAGTGTCTGTGGTCTTAAAGGTTTGTCTTCAAACAAGCAGCCATCTAAGTAAAGTGTTGCCTAAGTCCAGATAGGAGTGCACCAGCCTATGTGATCCTAAGCTTGAAGGTAATAAAATCCAAGCTCAGAGGAGGGAATTTAATTTGAGCTTATATTCTGAGTACCTGGTTTTCAAAAGGCCTTTGACAGTGAAGGTCTGAAATTCGTTTGCAGGGTCCTTACATGGATTGAGTCTTCATTGAATTCCCTCTGAATATTGACTAGAGATGTTAAAAAAAAAAAAAAAGCCTTACCCTTGAATGGAGTGCTTTGGAAAATTTCCACCCTCAAGACTAGCCCAGAGAGGGCCAGTCTCCCCTGGGAACTTGCCTGGGTGTATCCTTAAGGAGATGATAGTACGGGGGGTTGCATAGACACAAGTCATGCCCTGACTGCCTTGGGGAGGCCACTGGACCAATCTTGTAAACTCCTCTGTCTTCCACATTGTTTGTATCTCCATCAGGGCCTCATTCCTGCTCTGGGAATCTCATTTGTATCTATGCTGTACTGATCTGCCACCAACCATACATCCGTGAATGTTCCTTGACCTCTAATGTTCTTTGCAAGGTTAGGTAGATCAGCAAACCCTTGGATACTGATGACCTTCTGCTAATGGTCTCCTTCATCTGGATAATATGTCTGTCTCCTTTAGTCCCATGTAATACTTTAACAAGTGTTCTTTAAAAAGAGAAAGTAAATCCCATGGTCCCCAATTTCACTGTGACACACAGGGGGTTGGCATGAGTCACCATCAGTTGGGCCATGACTGGTGGACAGGGGATGTACATATTTCAGGATAACCCTATGACAAGGATGTGGTGGACAGACCATTGCAACACTGGGTCTCTGTCACCTGATCCTTGTCAGAGTTCTCACTACACTCGGGAAGAGGACAGGGTCCTTCTGCTCCTGTATCTTCAGAGCTGAGCCCAGAATGGGCCTCAGAGAGTAGTATTCTTTTGATGAGCCCCTGGAGGGCTGGTACCCTGGCCGGGACAGGAAGGAGAGGCTATGTCCAGATGGACGCCTACTGAAACCCAGGTGTGCGCTGTCAGAGAGCCTTTGAGGGGTGTGTGTGTGTGTGTGTGTGTAGAGAGAGAGAGAGAGAGAGATTGGAGGCTGGGAGACCAGAGGTGAGGCTGGTGTGCTGGACCAGGGGAGAGATGCTGGGGTGGAGAGCAGGAGGATGGGCAGGATGGGAGTGGGGGAAGACGTTATCAGGGATGTACTGACATGGTAGAGGGGTAAGTGAGAGGATGCAGAGGGAGGGAGGGAAACTGGACCTTGCTGGACGCAATGCCTAGGAGCTCTTGGTCGGCTCGGCACCCCCACAGGGTACAAGAGCAAAGAACACGCCTGACTCCAGACTGTTCTTCTTCCAGCCCGTCATCCCCCTCACTGCCTATTTCTGCCTCCTGCCCAAAGGGGGTGGTGCTCGAGCCCTGCTCTGCCACTTACTGTCTGTGCCCCGTTGGCTTGGTTACTCAATGCATGCCAGCCTCAGTTGACTCCACTGTTGAATTACAGCTGTGGGAAGAGCCGGTGAAAGCACCCTTGCAAACTCCCCAACAGATGGCCCGTGGAGCATGCTCACTCCCCAGTAAAGGTAAAGGGACCTCCCTCTGGCCTGGCATCAAGTACTCTTCCTCTCGTTGTGAGGTGCTGTGGGGTCCGTTCTGACTCTTCCTGACCCCGTGGAAAGCCCGGCCTGGCCCTGCGCCATCCTCTCATGTCTCCTGATGGGCGACGCCATTACTGCAGCCTTGGTGTCTATCCATCTCCTTCCTGGTCTTCCTCTGTTTGCTGCCCTGCTGCTGCTTCGGCCAACGTGATGCTCTTTGCCAGGCCCTGGTCTTTCACCCGCGTGTGAGGTCATTGGAAAGACCATGGCTTGGGTCAGGTGCACCTTCGTGCTCAAGGGGACATCTTTGCTCTTCGACACTCTGGAGCCGTCTTCTGCAGTAGACTTGCCCAATGCAGCATGACCTTTCATTTCTCAGCTGCTGCTGCCAGGAGCATGTTCGTGCATCTGAACAAGATGAAATCCCCGACAACTTCCTTTTTCACTTTCTCCATTTATCATGATGTTTTCTCCTGGCCTAAGGGGGACAGTTTGGCCTTTCTTTACACTGAATTGTAACCCCGACCGCAAGCTGCTTCTAGCTCATCATCATCCCCATCTTCCTACCAGGGTGCTTGTGTTGAGTAAAGGGGCTTAGGAAATATGGCAAAAATCTCTGAGGTTTCGGGGCTGAGCCCCAGTGGCATAGTGGTTGTGTGTGGGACTGCGGCCCAATGGGTTGGCGGTTCAAATCCAGCAGCAGCTCTCGAGGAGCAAGGCTGGGCCTCCTACTCCCACCAGAGGGCTATGATGCCCCCCCCCAAAAAAAAAAAATCTCTGAGGTTTCGAAGTTTGGAAGCTAATAAGGGTGGGCTTCCAGGTGCCAGGAATGGGTCCCTGGGAACTGCTCAGGGATGGCGAGCAGCGCTGCAGTGACCTCTGGTGCACGGGGACCTGTTTGTGTTTCTGCTTACACTCCTGTGGAGCCCACGAAAGGGGTGCCTAGATCACATGGTCCTTCAGGATGTCACTTTTTGTAGAACCGCCAAGCTGTTCTCACACAGTGGCGGCACCCTGTGCGAATGTGACCAGTGGCACAACAGAGTTGGGTGTCTCCAGTCCTCCCCGACGCTTGCTGCTGTCTGTTTTTGTCATCCTACTGTGTGTGTCCCTCTCCTTCTCGGTTGACCTAGGGGAATGCTCTAGCTCATCTGGGCTGAGAGTTCGTGACTTGGTAAATGGACTTCTTGGGGAGCCCAGCATGGGGTCTTCAGCTCTACGGCTCTCAGATTCTGCGAGTACAGATATTTGTGGTTCCCTGACTCGTGAGCTAAAGACCCCAAGGTTCTTTGTTTTTTTGGGGGGTGGGGCATCACTGCTCTCCGGTGGTGGGAGTAGGAGGCCCAGCCCCACTGCTGGAATTGAACCTCCGTCCCAGTGGGCCGCAGTCCCGCGCACAACCACTACGCCACCGGGGCTCAGCCCTAGACCCCAAGGTTCTACAGCATACATTCACTCACGTCATTGATCTACCACCCCCTTTTCAGAAAAGAAAAAGAGGGCTGAGCCCCGGTGGCGTAGTGGTTGTGCGCGGGACTGCGGCCCACAGGGATGGAGGTTCAATTCCAGCTCCCAGGAGCAAAGTCTGGGTCTCCTACTCCCACCACCTGAGGGCAGTGATGCCTAAAAAAAAAGGAAAGAAAAAAAATTCCTCAGTATCTCTGGCATTGAAAAACTTTTCCCCATAGTCCAGGATAAAGTGTAGCTGTCTGGTTTTGCAGGCTCCTGGATCATTCCACCACCCCCGGTAGGCAGCATCAGCCACTTGGGGAAACCCTGATCGGCGGTGTGGAAGCTCTAATCCAGGATCCTGATCTGTCTCATTGACAAGGCCAGTGTGGGCAGCTACCAGGGCAGAAGAAGGCCGTGATTTGGGCGGATCCCATGGCTCCTCCAATACTCAACCCCTAGTGGATTGTACCTCGACAAAGCTGCACATTTTTGTGCTTCTTTATCAATTATGATGGGAGGGCTCCCACGTTGAAATAGTTTTGCTCCTTTCTTGAAGTAAATGAGAAATGGAGTCTATAAAGTTCAAATTCTCTTCTCTCAGAATGCCACATTTCCTCCCTGCAAACCCCCCCCCCCTCAAGTTGCTTGAGTTGTGCCTTTCCCTGACAGTGCTGTCTCTCGATTCACTTCCTGTGTGGTCAGCTACTACATTCTGTCCTTAGGCCAGGCCCTTTCTCCACACGATGCTCTGTACACTGGCCAGCAGCTGCCCAGCCCATGCCCTGACACAGGACAGCCAAGCAGGAGCTAAACCAGAGGTTCTGAGCCCACTCCTTCCACTTACACTAAATGTGACCGTGCATGAACTGCCGCTCGTCCCTGTGTGTCACACCCCTCGTGGGGGAGGGCGGGCCTCGTTGGGGTATGAGTTCAGCGATTCGAGAAGCTGGATTGTATGAGGAGGAATATGGCATCAGGACTGGAGGAAGGCTTGTTCATCTGAGACATGCAGATGAAAGTGAGGAAGACCTGAAGGACTTGCTGGTGAAGAGCGAGGGTTGTTGCTTGCAGTATGGATGACACCTCCATGCAGAGAAGGCCCAAAGTCTCCCCCTGGAATAATGGGTAACACCATGATAGATAAAGAGAGATGATCGGAGTTGTCAAGGATTCCATCTTACACGGGTCCACAATCAGTGCTCATGGAAGCAGCACGAGATCCAGTGACGCATCGCAGTGGTCACTCTGCTGCACAAGACCTCTTTAAACTGTTGAAAAGCAAGGACGTCACTTTGAGGACTAAAGTTCGCCTGGACCAAGCCATGGTCTTTTCAGTCACCTCCTATGCATGAGAACGTTGGACATTGACTAAGGAAGACCAGAGAAAAATCGATGCATTTGAATGATGGTGCTGGAGAATATTCACAGTACCATGGACTGCTAAAAGGACCAACTGATCTGTCTTGGAAGAAGTTTGACCAGAGTGCTCCTTAGAGGCCAGGAGGGTAAGACTTGGTGTCACGCACCTTGGACATGTTTGTGTTAGTCAGGGTTGACTTGAGAAATTTGTATTTGACATTATATTAAGACAAATTGTACATTAAGAAAACATCCCAGCCCAGTCCCAGATCAAGTCCATAAATCCAATATTAACCCATATGTCTGATACCAGTCTATAAAGTCCTCTACTGACTCATGAAACACATGCTATGATGCCGAATACAGGAAGATCACAGGCCAGTGGATGGGAAGTCTCATGGATCCAGTGGCCTTGTAAGCTTCTCAGTGCTGGCAGGGGTCTCCACGTGGCTTCTCCAAGGCAGGACACCAGCGTGACTCCATGTGTCTTGTCAGCTGCAATATCTCCCAAAATGAGCCTGCATCCTACATCCAGTGAGCTATTTATCTCCTTGGCACCTGCAAATGCGGTCATCTAGCCGTGACCTGACTGACACACTAAGCTCCACCCCTCCGCTCCTAATCCTCTCAAATTGGCAGTGGATTATAGACCCACTGCATGTAGTTAGGAGACACCGGTCCCTGGAGCAGGACACAAGCTTGGTAAAATAGAGGGTCAGTGAACCAGAGGCAGCTGGCCCTCCGTAAGCTGGCCCCCGTGACTGCAACCATGGACTCCAACATAAGAACCGTTGTGAGGAGCAGATGGTGGGGGACCGGGGGGTGTTTGGCTCTGTTCTTCATAGGGTTGCTGTGAGTCACAGCAGACTTGATGGCACCACACGATGACAATCCGTAGCTCGTGGGAGTAAGGCTTGACTTCATATTGGTACCGAGGCCGGGGCTGAGAGCATCGACAATTGACATCATTAGTCTTCTCAGGCCTGAGAATGGTGCTTCTCCCCCAGGCCTAGTGTGAGAAGACTCAAATTGACTCCTAGCGGATCCTACGGGACAGGGCAGAAAGGCTTGAGTGTGTGTCTGAGAGTATCACTTTACTCTCTACAGGAGGAAGGCCTCAGCCTTCTCTGAGTTTGAGGAGGGGCTAGGAAATATTGAATGGACCCTTCTTTCAGCCACCCACTGTGTCCTGGGGGGGAAATGCATGTCCATTCAGTCAGTGGCAGACAGAAAGGGAGGGAGGAAGAAGATTCTCCAAAAGCAAATTAGGGATAAAAGGGGTACTTAGATGTGTCCCTAAGTAGGCCTTCAAGTAAAATAAAGCCTGTAGTTTCCTGAAATAGTCAAATCATGATTTATTGGGGGGGGTCTCCTGCCTTTACAACCCATTGCTCCACCACCACCACCCAGCTATTGCTGACCTCCTAGGAGCTGGGAACTGGCCCTTCCCAGTCCTTCTGGATCTGCAGTCCGTGCCAGCCACCACCTTCCAGAAGTTGCGACCTTGTCAGCCCCCACCATCCTGTCCCAGGTCACCACCACCCCGGTTGGGTAGGGGGCGGTGGGGAGACACCCTGAGGCACTTCACTTTGTCACTCGACCCCAGGGGTGTACCCCCCCCCCCAACTCCCCACCAGTGCGGCTGAGACCTGGGCGTAACTTTTAAGGGCACCGAGAGAAGCCCGGAGTGAGTAGTAACATGTTTACCAGCCTCTCCAAGGCCCTTGACCATCTGGAAGGAGCCTTGTGAGAGCTGTGCCACTTCTAGGAGGAAACACGCCCAGCCAAAGGAGAGCCTCCCAGGAGAGAGGACATTTCCCTTCTCACCCCAGATCCCCAACCCCCACCTCTCCTCAACTGAGCTTAGCCCTTCCCCAGTGCGTGGCCGGGAAGAAGTGCATCACTTCAGGTTAGATCAGCGGTTCTCAAGTTGTGGGTAGTGGCCCCTTTGGGGGTCAAACGACCCTTTTACAGGGGCGCCCAGTTCATAACAGGAGCACAATGACAGTTATGAAGTAGCAGCGAAACGAATGTTATGGTTGGGGGTCACCGCCCCATGAGGACCTGTATTCAAGAGTCGCAGCATTAGGAAGGTGGGGAATCACTGATCCCACAAGTGGCTGGTCTTCTCCCTTGGCCTCCAATAAAGGCCATAAAGTACTGCATGGGACATCAGACACTCTTTCCAGGTAGAAGCTATTCCTTTTGATTCTCTTATGTCCCTGCCCTCCTCAGAGCACCCCCCAACCCGGCCCATACACAGCTGCAGGCACTGACCCCAGGTCCCTCTGCCCAGGCGAATACCCACATCTCTACATGAAGGGGCAGTGCAGCCTTTGAATCCATCCCTGCCGGCAAGCAACCTCTTCCCTAGAAAGAGCCTCTCAAAGGAGCTGTAAGGCCTCTCTGCTCTCTCTCTCCAAGAAAGCTGGGGTGGGTGGGGTGGGCTGGGGGTGAGAGGTGGGAGGTCTTACATCACAGCTGGTGGCTGAAGGGTGCGCCCAAGAACAGGCCAGTGAGAGGGGCAACCAGCTCGGGGCCAGGTTCAGGGTGCTCATTCAGATCCTCACCTTGCTCTTCTCCTGCTTGTCATGGCTCCCTCTAAGTTCCAGCATTTCTCCCCTGTGCCCCCTTCCCCCGCCACTCTGCCGCCAAGGGAAGGGTAATACCAGCCAGGCTTGCCCTCCACAGGCACCATCGCCTTCACTCTGAGCCACCACTCCGACCAGGGAGACCTGGTCTCCAAATTAGTAGCTGAGGAGCCAGAGGCCCAGGGAGGTGGAGAGGACTGTCAGGATGGGGGTAGGGAAGCCCTGACACACATCTGTGTGGACCACAGACCTCCCTCAAAAGGAGCGCCAGGACCTGCCACGCTTCCTCCAGTGCACAGCCAGCGTTTTCTTTCCTATCAAATAGGTCCATTTGTATCCCGCTTCTTTCTTGTTCCAATTTTAGTATATGTGCTGCCGAAGCGAGCACTCCCGCTTCTTTTTCATCGTTTCCCAAATCCACTCCTGTGCAAATGTGGCCACTGAGAAGCTGAGAGGGCCTCACAAGGTCCGTAGGAAAAGGAAATGGAAAGATAATAACTGCCCTTTCTGAAGCCCTGCAGTGACATGAAATTACTTACCTACTACGGCTCTTCCCTCTAGGTCCTTGGGACACCTCCAGGTGGTTGGATGGGCCCGGTTGGGTCAATACGCTGTGGGAAACACTTCAGAGAGGGGATTGGGCAGTTTTACCATTCCTCCATGTATACAAGCGAGCCATCTCAGAGGCTGAAAGAGGCATCCTGGGGTGTCAAGAAGGAGGAGCCACCAGCCTAGGACACCCAGGGTCCCTGCCTGAGGTGGCACCAGCAGCAGAGGCGGCAGAGAGCATGCCACACTGAGAGCGCGGCGCTCAGGAGCCACGTGGAGACCAGGAGGCAGACAGCTGGCTTCCCAGCCCACAGAATGGGGTGAAGGCCAAGGGAGTAGATAATGGCTGAGAGGCTGCGGACCAGAGAGAGATCGCTGGGTGAGGAGAGGTTCCGCTATGAACAAAGGACTGTATCCTTGACGTTTTCTGATTCTGACTTGGGGTAACCTCACTTTCCAGATAACTTTCCTGATGATCTGGAATACTGTCTGTGAGTTCCGCGTGGCCATCGCACTAGATGGTCAACTTCAGCAGAAGAGGGCTTTGTGAGCGATGGTCGGTGTCAGGATAGGATGGAGAGGAATGGCAGGGGGAGTCATGGCTGACCTCTGTTGTAAGTGTGAGGTGACAAAGCCACCCTAGGCACAACGCAACAAAACACTGTCTGGTCCTGCACTGCCTCACAACTGTGCCTGTGCTGAAGCCCACTGTTGTAGTCACTGTGTCTGTCCATCTTATGGAGGGTCTGCCTCTCTTCACTGCCCCTTACCAAGCAGGACGTCCTGCCCCAGGGACTGGTCTCTCCAGACCACACAGCCAGAGTCTGTCAGGGGGAAGCATGTCTGACCTCTGCCTTGTACCAGTCAGCCTTGTGTCCACATGCAATTGGATTTTCCTTCTCTGAGTAGCCAAAGGACATCACACACAGTCCCCGTGCCATTTCATCAAGCCCCCTCAGAGATTAGAAAGAAAGCATTCAAAGCAGAAGAGGATGACCTAGCCTGGCCTTTGAGGAGCTTAGAGAATAAAGGAGTCAGCCAGATGGGTGCAGGGGTCCTCACCCCGTAGATTCTGACTGGGGCGGCGGGGGGCCTGCCCTAGGAGTGCACTCCCTAGGAGTGCACTCCCTAGGAGTGCCCCTGGCTAGTTCCTCAGTGGATCCCCTGGTCCTTCTTCCAAGGCGCTCCAGGTGACCTCAAACGCTCAACTCTTTGCTGAGGAGCCGAGAGGGTTGACACTGTGCATTATCCAGGGACTCTCTCAGAGTGTGCGGGCGGTCAGATGACGCTTGGTGAACTGCAGGGCCAATGACTCCCCGGGACTGAAGGTCCGATTTAAAATGAATGAGTGGGGGGTGGGGGTGGGTGGAGGGGGGAGTCTGAGCCCCCGTGGCGTAAATGGTTAAGTGTGGGACTGCGGTCCACAGGCTTGGCGGTTCAAATCCAGCAGCGGCTCTCAGGAGCGGCACTGGGTAGCACCCACGACCACCAGAGGCAGTGATGCCAAAAAAAAATAAATGAATAAAATGAATGAGCGGGGCAGGCCTCACAGAGAAGGTGAGATTTGTGCCAAGACTTGAAGGAGCCTTGAGGGAGCCATGGGACCCCCTTGTACAGGTATCTGAAAGAAGAGCATCCCAGGCTGAAGGGAGAGCCTGTGGGCTGTCGGGGGAGAGTGTCTGCACCCTCCCCGCCCCCTCCCCAGGCACATTGGTCCCACAGGTGCACCCTGGGAGCACAGGGGTTGTGCCTGCTCTGTGCTTGCCCATCTTACCCCCAACCCCTCTTCTTCAGGGCCCCGGGCACAATTCCCAAGCCCCTTCGGGCCCAGGGCTTCATGAAAGCTCCCGGCAGCCCTGCTCTCCCTGCCTCCTCATAGGCGAGGGAGAATAAGAAGGCCTCATCCGTGTGCTCTGCGTGTATAAACTCACTCAGTCCTTGCATCTTCCAGCGACCCAGGCCATCACCAGTCCCAGCTCAGAAGTGAACAGCCTGCCCTGGCTTGCCCGCCTGTTTCTGCACCACTCTCCTGCCCTCCCCCAAGTAGTCTGGTGGCTTGCTTGGGATAAGGTTGGGGCCAAGTCTCAGGCAGATGTTCCGGGGTTCATTAGCCCAGGTTCTAGTCCTCGCAGCATGCGGCTCGATGTCTGGAATCCTCGGCCCTCTGGGGAGCTCAGCTCCCTTCTTTCCATCAAAACTCACCCACGCTCTTTCCTCAGAGCCTCCTTCAGCAGCGCCTGGGGGTCCGACATAGCTAGAAGTGCCCAGAGAACGTGGACCATGGGAGGCCCTGGCCCAAATGTTCTCTGCATTCAGTGGCAAAGAAGGAACCAAAAGGCATAGGAGGCAGTCAGTGGCCCAAGGTCACCCAGTTAGCGCCAGGAGAGTCCATCCATGGGGGAAAGCAGACCCAGATCCGCCCTTCCTCATGGACAGGCAATATTGAAGAGCCATGGCTGCTCAGGGGACCGGCCGCTCACTGGTGAATTATTAACGAGCATAAGCCTGCCACCAGATGGGTGAGGATCCTTTGCTGAGGGAAGCCCACTTTATAGTCTCCGGGCTCATCCGAGGAGGGGTGGGAAGAAACAAGGGGACCCCTGGGAAGGCTCAGTAATCCTCACGGCATTCCCAAGAGGCTGGGGCTTCCAGATGGGAAGGCAGAGGTTTGCAGAGATAGAAGCAGTGCTGAATGCTAACCCAGGGCTACCTAAGGCTACCTGACTTCACAGCTTCAGCACTCTCTGTGCCACTGCATTGCTTTTCAAAGTTTAAAGCCCCCCTGTCTGTGACATCCCTTGGCCCCCACCTCCACCAGTCCCACACACCCTCTTCCTCTCTGAGACCTGGGTCCAAACTATGGCCCGACCTTGGTCCAGGTCGCACTTGGGTCGGTAGGATGGGCAGTGTGCATACTCTCCGAGTGGCTCTGAGGTTTCACTGAACCCAGGTTTGTTGAGGGCCTTCTCAGGCTGAGAGAGGGCACCGGGGGAGCATCGGGGGGCAGTCTTTGCAGCCACAGGGGTCTCTGTGCCTTGTTCTGCTGGCTGGCGAGGAGGTGGGGAGCACAGTGGGCCTGGCTTCTCCGCCTTGATGATGTGGAGCTGGGAAGGCAGGGCCCTGGCCGAGGAGGGAGGGATCAGATTCAGGATGTTCTCCTGGTTCCTGGGGCTTGGCTGTCAGCTCAAGGTGGGGATGGAAATGAGGATGACTCACGAGCTGCTCAGGTCTAGGGCTGGGCGGTCGCTGCTGCTCTTGGAGGCCCAGAATGGTCGGGGTGGGGCCCCAGAGGGGTGGGTGGACGTGCTGACTCACCAGGTGAGTGGCGACAGGTGCCAGAGAGTCCCAGCTCTCAAGGCTGCTCGCCTGCTTACCCTGCTGAGCCTCCGCTTTCATCTGTAAAATGAGCAACAGAATGAGCAACAGAATGCATCTGCCTCCCCCTCCCTTCCCCACTGCCGTGCAGTCCGGCCAAGGTGACTCCATAGCACAGAGCACAGGAGTTCCAAGGCTGTAACCGTGATGGGAGTAGCCTGCACAGAGGGGCTGGTGGGTTTGAACCATTGACCTTTTAGTTAGCAGCCAAGCACTTAACCATCTTCCCGCCAGACCACCTTCGTCCTCACCTTAACTCACTGCCATTGAGTCAAGGTGGCTCACAGTGACACCCCCCCCCACCCCCACCCCCCATGACTTTCTGAGACTGTTTCCAAGCGTAGAAAGAGCAGTCTTCCTCCAGAGGAGCTGCGGGTGGTTTTGAACCTCCCACCATATCTTGCCTGCCCCACCAGGGTTCTGGTCCTCGTCTTAGCTCTTGCACGACCAGGCACTGTTCTCGGCACTTTACGTGTGTATCAGTTCTTCAGCTTCAAAAATCACCTTTCAAAGTTGTCGTTAGGGGGCATCCAGTTGGTTTCAACCCATAGAGATTCTTAAGTACAACACAGACCGAAGCACTGAACGGTTCTGCCCCGTCTGCAGCGTTTCTTATGCTTCAGCCCGTCACTGTGTCAGTCCACCTCGTTGAGGGCCTTCCTCATTTTGCTGCCCCTCTGCTTAACCAAGCACGATGCCCTTCTCCAGGAGCCGGTCTCTCCTGATAACATGTCCGAAGCACGTGAGATAAAAATCTCATCATCTTTGCCTCTCAGAAGCAGGTGGGCTGTACTTTCTCCATGATAGATAGATCTAGTGGTTCTTTCGGCAGTCCGTGATACATTCATTAATCTTCTCTGGCACCACAATTTAAATGCATCTATCCCGCATTGGCCTTCCTTATTCGGTGTCCGACTTTCACATGCTTATGAGGAGAGGGAAAATACCGTATCTTGGATCAGGTGTCTCTTATTCCTTAAAGGGACACCCTTGCTTTTGAATATTTTAAAGTAGTCTTGGGCAGCACATTTACCCAATTCAACGTGTCATTCAATGTGTCATTGCCTGCTGCTTCCATTGAGCACTGACCGTGGATCCGGTGCAAGGCAAAATCCTCGACAACTTCAGCCTTTGCTCCCTTGATCACGATGTGACCTCTTAGTCCGGTTGTGAGGATTTGGGTCTTCCTTACATAGAGTTGCAATCCAGATGGAAGGCTGCCATCCTGGTTCTTCGTCAGCAAGTGCTTCAAGTCCCCCTCACTTCCAGCGAGCAAGGCTGTGTCGTCTGCATGTCACAGGCTATTAATAAGCCTTGCTGTGATCCTAACGCGACACTCTCCTTCGTGTAGTCCAGCTTCTCGGATGATTTGCTCAGCATGCAGATCACACAAGTACGATGAACGAACACCACCCTGAGACACACCTTTCCTGATTTTAAGCCCTGCAATCGTCCCGTGTTCTGTTCACACACTGCCTCTTGAGCCATGTCAAGTTTCACATGCGCACGAAGAAATGCTGTGGAATTTCCATTCTTCTCAGAGCTATCCATAGTATAAGCCTCACGGTTGAAGGCCTTGGCATAGTCCATAAAACACAACGAAACATCTCTCTGGTGTTCTCTGCTTTCAGCCAAGATTCAGCTGAGATGTCAGCAACGACATCTCTTGCTCCACTTCTTGTGAATCCAGTGGGACTCTCTGGCAGCTTTCTGTCAATGTGCTGCTGCAACTATCGTTGGATGATCTTCGGCAAAGCTTTACATGTACGTGCACCTTTTGAAGCAGGCAATATTATTCTCATTTTGCAGAGGAGGAAACAGCGACTCAGAGAAATGAGGGAAATGAGAATTAAACGAGAGAAAACCGTGCCTAGCACACAGTAAGGCTTTAGTGAGCATTGTCCGCTGTTACAGTGATGACATCAGAGGCAAACCGTAAAGTGCTGGTCCCAGTGCTAGTGACTGGTGGTTAGTCAGGCACTGGGGACACAGAAGAATCATCCCAGTTCCTGCCCTTGAGAAGCTCCCAGGCTCACAATGGAGACAGTCACACACAGGGTCCACTGCCCCCCCCCCCCAACTACTTTCCCCACACTCAGGCCAAATCAGTGGCAACCCAGGGTACTATAGAGGGGCCAGGAGGCAGTGGGTAACCAGGAAACCCCTGATCCAGTCAAGGAAAGAGGGTCTCCTGGAGGAGACCACCTCTGAATTGAAACCTAGAGGGTGAGTAGGAGTTGGGGCTTATGGCAGGCTCCTTGCATGCCTGCTTCCAGGACCCCGGAAGAGCACCAGCAATTCCATATTGGTAAATGTGTGCCCAGGAGTATTGAAAGAAAGAGACCCCCAATTGTAAGCACCTGGTGCATTCCATGTGCAAATGCCTAGATTTGAGAGTACATGGCGTGTGCTCCCCCCTCCACCCCTGACCCCCTCACCAGCGTTGCTTTTGATACACATTGCTGGCCTTCTCACCAGCTGCACAAACGCCAGCTGTCATTAGTGTGCCCTCGGCCACCTCCCTGCCTTCAGCCATGCTGTTCCCCCATCTGGCACACCCTCTCTGTTACCTCATCGTGTTCAAATAACACTCGAGGGCTGCAACTCATTTGTGGAAAGCTTCTATTATCTTTTCATCCCATTCTCCCCCGCCCCCCAGGAACTTTTTGAAGCCTCCCGGTAGAAAATTCAGAGCTCACCTCTGCCCATACTTCCCGCCCCAGACTACTCTGACCTGTGGCTACAGCCCTTGACAGATGACACCATAGCCCGTCCCCTGGTAGGCACTTCACTGTTCCAGCACCTGTGTCTTGGGAGTCCCAGAGGTGGGTTGGTCCCTGCTGGCAAATGAGCCCGACCAGGAGCTCACTACCTTTCCAGGCAGCCTGTTTATACTTAAACAGCAGCCTCTCAAATCTGCCAGCCCGCCAGCCTCCCCTGGGCTCTGGGCCCAGTCCTTTTGCCTCGGGGCTGCCTGGGCAGGCTGCTCCCTCAGCCTCCCTCTTCCGACATCCTGGAGCTCAGGGGCTGATCCAGGGAGCAGGAGTCCCTCCTCCTCCTGTCCCCTGCCTTTGTAAAGGGACAGCTCCAATGGCAGCCATGTGTTCTGATGAGTCATGATTAAGAGCATCTGAGGCCTGGAGGTGGTGACTGGTTAACCCCTCCATGACCAGAGGCTCTTTCTGCTGAGATCAGGTGTAAGAACCCAGCCATATTTCTAGCCACCGCCTCAGGGCCCGGCACCCGGGAGGCATCTGGGGAGGGCTGTAGGTGACTCCCAGCGGGTAGTGGGGGCTCAGGGGAGAGGACCCCAAAAGGGCAGGGAACAGGTGTGTGAGCTATGGAGTCTGGAGGGCTGGATCTAATCCTAGTTCACCACTTACTGGATGACGTGGCCTCGGGCAAGTCGCATAATGGCCTTGTGCCTCAGTTTCCCTACCTGTAGAATGGCAGTCCAATGGGTTACTTGAAAAGGGGAATGTGACCTGCTGGCTGGCAGAGAATGCTCAATGGGACTCTTCCCCCCCTCCCCCGCTGAGAACGAAGTGGGCTCACGGTGGGGGCGGGGCGCCGAGGACCGCAAGCCCGTGGCCTTCTCTGACCGCGTGGCCCCACGAGTGCTCCCGAGCGGGAAAAGAGGAGGACGCTGCAACTGTGGGGTGGTTTGGGTTTCGGAAAAGAGCTGTCTGGTCTCCAGGTGTCGGGGCTGGCCGAGGAGAGAGGGAGCGCCCCATCTCTGGGGCTGCGGGTGGGGTGGGGCGGTGAGCGCACAAAGGCCACGCGTGGCCGGGGAGGGGGCGGCGGCCCGGACGCTCCCCTGCCCGAACGGAGGGCGGGCGGCCCCTGCGGGCGGGCGGGCGGCGACCATGGCCCCACTGCGCGGGTGGGCAGACCGAGGCCCGCCCGGCCCGGCCCCGCCGCCTTCCCCGCCCCCGGCGGGCGCGCCCCTCCCCGGCCGCCGCCGCCGCCGCCGCGGCTCGGCCGCACAGCGCCCGGCTCCGGGTTCCGGCGGCAGCACCTGGGCCGCGGCTGGAGTCCGGCGGGGGCAGCGCCGCCGCCCCCTCCGCGATGACCACGGCCGGCGGCCCGAGCGCCCTGCCCGCGGGGTAAGTGCGCGGCGGGGGCGGCCCCGGGGCGCGGGGCGGGGGGCGCGGCGGGCGGCGGGCAGCGCGCCAGGCCTCCCCGGAGCCTCCCGCCCGCGGCCCGCACTGCGGCTGCCAGCCCCCTGCCCCGGGAGCGCGGGAGGGGCTGTGGGCGCGGGGCGCAGAGAGGAGGCGCTGGGGACCCTGGGCCGCTCACTCTCCCTCCGGGCCCCAACTTTCTCTGGAAGCTGTAGTCACAGCCGCGTTAGCGGCCGCCTCCTGCGCCTCGTGGCGTTGCCACCAACGGAGGGGGCTCCGGGACGGGCACCCCGATTACGGATGAGGAAAATGGGGCACAGCGCCCGAGTGGCTGTGTCCTCTTACCAGGTGGTGAGCAGTGGGGCTGAGATTGAAACCCACCTACGTCTGTCGCCTGAGCCCCGGACGCCCCTGCTTCAGGGCTACCTGGGGAGAAGAGCCCGCCATCCCCCACCTCCACCCCCAGTCTGGTGAAACCAGGACGGTCAAGGTGGGCGTTGTCACTATCAACACCGCCCCCACGCCACCGCCAGCCACCCACCGAGGAGCCCTGCCACCCAGACAGCTGTTACTGCTTTCGCAGGCCCGTGGGTAGCGAGCAGGTCGCTCTGAGTGCCTCAACTGCTGGGACTTCACTGGGCAGACATCCTGCCCAGGTGAGCTAGAAGGGGTGCCTCACCCCACCCCTGACACACACACACACACACACACACACACACACACACTCACACGCCACCCCCACCACCCCTTACCTGGAGCCTCACCACCAGTAACAATATTTGCCAAGGGCCTGAAGTCTGACACGTGAACAGGGTGGTGACCAGGCTGGTGCCAGCTGCCAGCTGGAGGCCTCCACAGAGCCCAGGTGCGGGTGTGCCGGCCTGGGGTCTTGGAAACTGAGTTGCAAGGAGTACCCTGGTTTGGTGGTCTTGCCATGACCACTTTGCTGGGTGGCATTTGGCCAAGTTCCTGCCCCCTCCCCAGGCTTCTGGTCGCTCCTGCCCTGGTGGCACAGTGGTTGGTCACTGGGCTGTGAAAGCTGTGCGGTCTGAACCTGTCCCCAGGGGAACGATTGTGGCAGTCTGCTTCTATAGTGATTGGAAACCCCACGGGAAAGTTCCTCTGCCGCATAGGGGCGCTATGAGTTGTGATCAACCCAATAGCAACAGGTAGTATGTTCTTTTGACCTGAGAGGAAGGGAACTAGCCACTCTCTTCCTTCTCTGAGACCCTCTTAGAGACTAGGAGCCTGGCTGAGTCCTCTTTGCCTAACCCTGAGTGTCACCCCACTGGGTTCAGAGTAGTGGTTTTCAGGAGAGCATTCAGGTGTGAAGCAAGGAATCCTAGACCCCCAGGCTGGGCACCACCCTCACCCCTTTCCCTTGCCCCCTAACATCCGTGCCAGACTCCTGGCTGCAGCCATGCATTGCCAGGCTAGGGAACGCCACCCCTCAGTAGACCTTGCCCCCAGCGTCGCAGACCAGGCTTCCTTCTAGGGAACCATGTCTGTTTACTTGCAAACTCCCAGGTCCTTCTCCTTAATGAGGCCACACAGGCCCCTCTGACCGGGGTCAGTGCATAGAACAGGTGGGGGCTGCATAGAACAGGGCTGCAGCCAGACCACCCCACCTTCACCAGAGACATGGATTCACCATCCAAGGCCCTCTCTGAGTCAGCCCTAGACACAGGGACAGGTGAACAGACCAATCGATCCTTACCTCTCCACCACTTTTAAAATGATGAAGGGGCTTCAGAAAGCTCGTGGAGAAAGCTAGAATTAAAAGACCACGGAGTTGTTCCATGAACTCTTTGCAGCCGCCTTGCACGGCAATGCTTTAAGCCTCAGAGAGAGATGGCAGTAATAGAACGACCTCCCATGCCATTACCGCCCGGCTTGGTCCGACATTGACATTGTGCCTTGTTTTGATCATATTCTGTTTTAGAGGAAACCCGGGCAGAACGGGTTGAAGCCCCCCATGGGCCTCCCTCCAACCCTTTCCCTTCCCTCTATGCCTGTCTTCCGTCTGTCCAGAGACAGGCCCCATCCTGAATCCTGGGGCAGTGACTTCCCCCCCGGTTTCTATTCTCTTGCCCTAATGTGCCGCTGTCTTAAAGGCTCGTCAGTCGATTCTTATTCACGGTCACAGTCCTGTACAGAATGGAGTCCTGTCGTGTGTAGCAGCCCACAGCTGGCTTTGTAAACTCACTCAGTGAGACTTAGCCTGGTTGATCTCTGCAGCTCTGGTTTACCGCCCTCTCCTTTCTGTGCTGCGTGGGGACACCTCCAGTGTAGAGACCCCTTTATTTATCCTCCTTCACAGGCATGGAGGTGGCTCCCGGTGAATGGGAACGTTCACACAGTGCGCATCTTGCTGTTCAAACAGACTTCCTACAACGCCACCTAGAAGCAGAACTGCTGCCTCTGAGAGTCACGTGCCCTCCGTTTCCTAAAGTTAGTTTCATTACAAGACAAATAAAATATAATACAATACATAAAATGATGAGGGACACAATGGAAGGACAAAACCTTAGGGAAAAGACACTTGCTAACATTTCCCAAGCATTTCTTTTGTAGGGAACCTGGTAATGCTGTCAGGTAAGCTCACCCCAAGGTGGGCAATGCAACCCAGCAGCTGCTGCTCTGGAGAAGAGGAGGCTGGGCCTGAGCCCTGGTGGCTCAAGTGGTTGAGTGCAGGACTGCAGTCTGCGGGCTTGGCGGTTCAAATCCAGCGGCGGTTCTCAGGACCAACACTGGGTAGCTCCCACGACCACCAGAGGCAGTGATGTCAAAAACAAAAAACAAACAAACAAACAAACAAAATCACTTCTCAGCCTTTTGGCTAAGATCAAATGTAGAAAAGGAGACTGTCTGCTCCCGTACAGACCACGGAGGGGCGCTGGGAGTCAGAATGGACGCGGGGCCGGAGGTTCAGGTGACCTGGTGTACTTCCTTTGGCCTGCATCTGTGCTCACAGAATGCTGGGAGGTAGCTTCAGCACTTTCCCACGTCACTGCCGAAGAACGTTCCCCGAGCGGTCCAGCAAGGAAGCCACCAAGCTGCAATAAGCCCAGGGCTCCGCGCCACTGCACCCAGCACCCAGCTTTCTCCAAGGCTGGGCAGTCAGGTCTCTGCAGGACTTTGTGGAAGGAGAGTACAATCGTGGGCAGTTGAGAAAGGTCAGTGGGAAGCATTGGTGTTCAGGGACCGGTTACTTTACCCGCTGAGCCAATTTTTACCTGGAGGGTGGGGCAGAGATTAAAGGTCAGGCTTTGGCTTTGTTCTTTTTAAAAAATAATAATTGGAAACTTAGATAGATAGATGGGTAGATAGCTATTTAATAAATTCTTTTATTGGGGCCTCTTACAGCTCTTATGACAATCCATGCATCCATTGTGTCAAGCACGTTTGTTACCATCATCATTTCCCAAACACTTTCTTTCTACTTGAGCCCTTGGTATCAGTTCCTCTTTTTCCCCTCCCTTCCCTACCCTCTCATCCTCATGACCTCTTGATAAATTATATCTTACACTGTCTGCTGTCTCCCTTTACCCATGTTTCTGTTGTTCATCACCCTTGGAAGGGGGCAGCTATAACCTCACTCATTACAATCAGTTCCCCTTTCTCCCTCCACTCTCATGGTCTCGCTACTCAGAAGCTTGCATTTTGTTTAAAATAAACCATTCAACTTTGAGCAGATGATATCACGTCAGTTAAACCAGGAGATAAGGTAAATTCATGAAAATATGGTGCCTTCCTTTCTCATCTCTCAGTTTCCTCATTCACTCATTGGCTTCTAGTGACCCCACAGGAAGGGTAGAATTACTCCCGGGGGTTTCCGCGGCCATAAGTCTTTCTGGGAGCTGATGAAAACCCTCATCTCTGTCCCAAGGTGGGTTCAAACTGTTGACCTTGAGGTTTGCTGCCCAGCTCATATGCCACGAGGGCTCCTCTTCTCTCTTTAGCAGCAGCGGAAGTCTGCTTGACCTTTCCCACGGGCCAATGGCTGCAAAGACCCACTTTGCCAGACTCCAGCCAGCTCCCGAGTCCTGCACGTCACTCTGCCCCGGGGCCAAGATAGGAAAGCTAACAGGCCTGCTGAGGATGGAGAGGAGCGGGTGGCTTAGTGGGTTCTGAGTCGGGCTGCTAACCACAAGGTGGGTGGTTTCCACCCAGCAAGTGCTTTCCGGCATCAGGATGAGGCTGTCCGCTCTCATAAAGAGGTCGCGCCTCAGAAAGCCTCAGGGGCAGATCTGCTTCCTCCTGCCGGATCACTCCGAGTTGGAGCAGTGAGTTTAGTTTTGGTTTGCCGAGGCGGGACGACAGCAGAGTCAAGGGAGGGCACGTGGAGCGTGAACTGCTCTAGACGGCTGGTGTCCTTTCTCACCCGCTGGCCGCCTCCACCTCAAGGGTTGATGAGTCAGAAGGAATGGCCAGAGCCCCAGTTTTCTCTGCTACACTGGACCACAGCTTCTGCTTTCGGTCCCCAGTCCTGCTCCATGTCCCAGGCTCCCTGTAGCCCAGGGCCTCCTCCAGGCTCCTGTTCCCAAGGTGGACCTTAGAAGTCACCGTCACCACTCCGGCATGTCTAGTGTCTAGACCCTGAATGGCCCAAGTCCTTAAGTGCCCCCCAATCTGCTGAGAGTAATTGGAACCCACCCAGAGGCTCATTGGGTAAAAAACTGTTAGGGTTATATGTCTATTTTAGAGCAGTTTCCTCTTGAAAACTGGGGTGTTTCTGCTCTGCACAAATTTCAGTGAATTCACTGGCAACTGGTTTTATGGCTTTGGGCCCAGTGGGGTACCTGGGCACAGGAGGCACAGAGGAGGCACCTGCAGAGAAGTGGTGGTCCCCAGTCCCAGTCAGGGGCTGGGGAAAGGTTTGGCGCTGGCTTTGGCTGATTGTGAATTCATTTCTCTCGTCTCCCAGGCTCCTGCCTTTGTTGTCTCCCCTTCCTGTCTGTCAAACGCAGCTAAAAAGTGCCCGCCCCTTGGGACAGCAGCAGGATTGAGTGGACCGCTCTGGGCATCACTTTAGATAGCTGGAAGTGATATTCTGATAACTGGCAGTTACAACTGGTAGTGTGATTAATGCCATCGTTAAGTCAAAGGAGACCAAGATCCTCAGCCTTCCCGAGTTCCCCAGACAGCTGGAGTGCCCCGGCCTCTCTCTCCCACGTAGCAGGCCTCTCGCCTCGGGTGGGAAGTCACTCATAGCAACAGGGTTAAGTGGTTCCAGAGCCTGCCCCAGGCCTACTTGCCAGGCTGCCTGGTCCCCTTCCCAGCTGCACCCTCTGCCTCCGGGCTTTTTGCTCAGACTGCCTCCCTGACTTGAACTTTCTTTTCCAATGAGTCCTCTGCTCCGTGCCATCTTGGACAGAGGTAGGTTTGTTTGTTTCTAATTAAAAGATTTTATCGGGGACTTTTACGACTCTTATTACAATCCACGCATCAATTGCGTCAGGCACGGGGGTACATATGTTGCCATCCTTCTTCACTAAACACTTGATATCAGCTCTTCTTTTTTTCCCTTCTCCCTCCCCCCATGACTCTGAGAGATTATAAATTACTGTCATTTTCTTATCTCACACCAACCTCTGACTCCCTTCCCCCAAGTTCTCTGTTGTTCTTGCCTCTGGAGGGGGCTGCGATCGAGTGACCCTTTCTCCCATCCTCTCACCCCTTCCCCCTCCCCTTGCAGCATCACTATTCCCACACTTGTCCTACATGCCCCAGTCTAGTCTGAATTGAGAAGCAGCGCTGGGGTCCTGATGTTGGGGGGTAAGGAAGCCTCAAGGAGCCAGAGAAATACTGTGTGTTTCATTGATTCTTTACTGTACCCTGGTTGACTCATCCCTTCCCTCTGGCCCCTCTGTGAACCATTGTTTACAGATGGACTTTGGGTCTCTGTTTCCATCCCTCTCATTCTCAACATCTGCATTTGTTTATTTGTTATGTGTCTTCTGATGCCTGCTCCCCAGTCCCAAGAACTCGTGTAGCACCGACGGTGTGCTTCTTCCACGTGTGCTTGTTGCATCTCTGCTGGATGACTGTTGATTTAACTTCAAGCCTTGAAGACCCCAGACACCATCTTTTGAGAGATGGACACCATCAATTTTCTTCACCACATGCTTATGCACCCTTTTGTCTTCAGCAATTGTGCCAGGAGGGTGAGCCTCTCAGAATGCCAGTTTGTTAGAACAAAGTGTTCTTGTATTAAGGGAGGGTATGCGCAGAGGCCTGAAGTCCATCCACTACCTCAGTATATTGCATATCAACATATATACATAGGGCAATACCTCTATTTTTGTGGATTAATGTGTTTACATATGTACACACCTATGCTTATACCTCTATCCATGGTTTTGCTTAAGTTCATTCCTCTCTTTCCCTTTACCTTCCTCCTGCCCGACCATCACGTTACCCCTATTTCTGCCTTTTAGAACTTCCTCTTACCTAGTTTGCTGTTACTCCAACACCCCCAGGATCTCTATCTCCTCCTTGTAGTTGATTTTGTTTTTTTATTTTTTGTTTGTGTTTTTTGGCATCACTGCCCTCTGGTGGTCGTGGGAGCCTTGTAGTTGATTTTAGTTCCCTAGTTGTTCCCCTGTCTATGGCATTGTTTGCTCACTGCACCCTTCCCCTGCCACCTCCCCCTAAGTCCCTTAGGGAACCTTTGGTCCTGTTGCTTTCTCCTTGAGCTTGCGTCCCATGTCTGTCTTATATAAGTAGACAAACTGACAATGACAAAGACCAGGGGTCCTCAAATTTTTTAAACAGGGCACCTTCAGACTGTTGGAGTACCGGACTGTAGTTTAAAAAAAAAAAACTATGAGGGCTAAGCCCTGGTGGCATAAGTGGTTGAGTGCGGGACTGTGGCCCGTGGGCTTGGCAGTTCAAATCCAGCGGTGGCTCTCAGGAGCAGCGCTGGGTAGTTCCCATGACCACCAGAGGGCAGTGATGCCCCCCCCCAAAACTATGAACAAATTCGCTAAGGCCCCGGATGAGTCGGCTGCTAAGCAGGACAGCAGTGGCAAAAACACCCAGCGGTTGGGCTGGATAAGTGTCCTTGATGGGTCGCATATGGCCTGAGGGCCCTAGTTTGAGGACCGCAGACATAGACCAAACAAAAAGACTGAATAAAGAAAAGGAGAAAATATATACATAATTCCGGGTCTGTCTGCTGACCTTTATGACTATCTTCCCACTGGTCCTGGGGGAATTCCAGGAGCTGCCCCTCTTAGCTTGAAGTCTATTTTGGGGGCTATTCGGGGGCTTCATAGCTTTGGTTTGCTCCCGCTGTGGGGTGCAAACCTCGACATGTGACACCAAAATTGTCCTCTATCTCAGTATGCTCCAATAAGGGGACAACGTGACATGAGCTGCTGTCAGCCCCACAGTCCTTTCAGGGCCTCAGCGGCTTCCTTCATGGTTTGTTTCCATATGGGTGTGGCCTGTAGGTCCCTCTCCTCAACCTGTAGGTTCAGTGTTGTTCTCTGTCCCACATACTTCTAGGGAGGTGCTCAGTTTGGCTCTGCTTAGGACCATGGACAGGAGACTTTTTTGAGCACCAAGCCTCCTCACCTCTAGGCCCCTAGTGTTTCCCATTACCACACCACTGATGGCACTGGCTGTCGTTGTATTTGGCAGCATCTGCCCCTCCCCTAGACTGTGAGCTCCTCAAGGGCAGACCCAGCTCACCAGAGCCCAGGCTGGCCTAGCGTGTGAGTTGAGCATGTGCTTGTAAGAGGACATCTGGCCCAGACCTGCTGTGAAGGGGCCCTCAGTGCATCTGTCCCTTCTGCCCTTTGAGCCGTGCTCCTTTCTCCCTGTAAACCAGACCCAAACTCTCTGCCATCGAGTCCATTTTGATTCTTGGCAACCCCCTAGGACAGGTAGTGAAGGCCTGCTAAATACCCAGCGCCTATTCCTTGGTAAAACATTCACTGATATAGCAGTTGGACAGCACTTGCTAGGGCCTGCCCTTAGGCTAAGCCTTGGGTCACAGGGGAAGCACATTATCCTGGCCTCCAGGAGAAGGGGGTCAGCGCTGCTTTGGTGGGGCCTTTTGGGAAAGGAACTTGAGCTTTAGCTTGAGGAATTTTAAGAACCAAGAGTGATGCGATTTAGGCTTTGAAAAGATTGCTTTGGCTGTTATGCGAGGGAGACTTCTAACATTACAGCTCACTGCCATCAAGTCAGTGTGGACTCAGACCCTGTAAGACAGGGTACAAGTGTCCTGTGGGTTTCCAAGACTGAAACTCTTTATGGAAGAGGAAATCCCAGAGCAGCTGGTAGATTTGAACTGCTGGCATTGCAGTGAGCAGCCCAATCGGTAACCAATACAACACCAGAACTCCCTAAAATTTTTTTTAAAAAAGGACCTGGATGCTGGCTGGGGTATAACAAACATCCTTTAAAATGTTTGGGGAGGGCTGAGCCCCGGTGGCGTAGTGGTTGTGCGCGGGACTGCGGCCCACTGGGACGGAGGTTCGATTCCAGCTCCACGGAGCAAAGGCTGGGCCTCCTACTCCCACCACCTGAGAGCAGTGATGCCCCCCCCCAAAAAAAAAATAAAATAAAATAAAATGGAGTTTTTTGTATACATTTTTTAGTATATAAACTTAATTGGAGCCACTCAGATTTCATATATTTTTAGTTTAAATCATTTAATTGGGGGCTTGTACAGCTCTTATCACAATCCTTGCATACATCCCTTGTGTCAGCACATTTGTGCCTGTATTGCCATCATCGTTTTCAAAGCATTTTCTTTCTACTTGTGCTTTTGCTTTTGCTCTCAACTCCTTATTTCCCCCCTCCCTCCCTCCTTGCCTCGTGAGCCCCCGATAAATTATAAATTATTATTTTCATATCTTACATTGACCGCTATCTCCCTTCACCCACTTTTCTGTTGTTCATCTCCCTGGGGTGGGGGTGGGGTGTTATATGTCAATCCTTGTGATCAATTACCCCTTTCTACCCCCACCTTCTCCTTCCCCTCCTGGTACCTCTAGTCTCATTATTGGTCTTCAGGGGTTTATCTATCCTGGATTCGCTGTTTCTTGGGCTCTGTCTGTAACAGGGTATATGGTCTAGTCATGTTTGCAAGGTAGAGTTGAGGTCAGGATGGGTTGGGGGGCGGGGCGAGGAAGCATTAAAGAACTAGAGGAAATCATCGGTGCTATACTGCACCATGATTGGCATGTCTATTTCTTGTGAACCCTCTGTGAGGGGATGTCTAATTGTCTACAGATGGACTTTGGGTGCCCACTCTACACTCCCCCTCCTTCACAATGATATGATTTTTTGTTCTGGGTGTGGGTCTTTGATGTCTGATACCTGATCCTATTGACATCTCATGATCACACAGGCTGATATATTTCTTTCATGAGGGATTTGTTGTTTCTCAGCTAGATGGCCACTTATTTATGTTCAAGCTTTTAAGACCCCAGATGCTATATCTTTTGATAGCCAGACACCATCAGCTTTCTTCACCACATTTGCTTATGCACTTGCTTTGTCTTCAGCAATTGTGTTGGGAAGGTGAGCATCACAAACTGTTCAGTTATTAGAACAGAGTTCTTGCATTGAGGGAGTACTTGAGTACTTGAGCCCAATGTTCATCTTCTATCTTAACATTTAACATATATATGTACTTAGCTCTATTTCTCTTTTGTTATAAATATATTTACATATGTACATGCCTGTATTTTGACTCCTATAAATGTCCTTTGCTTCCTAGTTCTTTCTTCTTGTCCCACTATCATGTTCAGTCTTCATTTGGGTTTCAGTAATTACTCTCAGCTACATTGCCCTTGATCAAGCCCCACCAAGCACCATATCCCCTAATCACCATCGATATTAGATCATTTATTGATCCTTGTCCCTGGGTTTGTTGATAGCCCTCTTTCTTTCCCCCACCACCCCCACTCCCCTGTCTTCCCACCCCCTCAACTGTAGGTCCTATTATTTTCTCTTCCGGTTGTTTATCTCACCTATCTTATCTAGGTAGACATGCAGAGACAATAATAAACACAAAAGCAAGACAGAGCAAAATAAAACCAATGACAAAAAAAGAAAGGCCTATAAATCGTTTGTTGACCTTTAGGAATGTTTTCTGGTCAAGTCTAATGGGGTGCTACACCCTGACCCAAAGTCTATTTTTGGTATTCCTCGGTGAAGCAATGAGACATTGCTTCAATGTCCTTGCTGCTCTGTTGCACGCCCTTAGTGGTCTGCTTGGTGTAATGGGGTCAGATTGGACACAGTTCCCACACCATATGTCTTGTGGTGGGGCTGGCCCTACGATCCTCTCTGTACATTGGCTTCTCTGAGCAGGAAAATGTATTCTTGAGTTCCCAAGAAAGGAGTAGAAATGCCATCAAGCCAAGAATAAAGGAGGAGGGGCTATGTTGATGAGGGGTTTGCAATGTTGAATGCAAAGTCGATGATCTGAAATGTAACCCCCTCACCTAATTCACAGAAAAAAGAAGATTGGCAAGCTTACTTACAGTAACTTTGGGAGAATTTACTAATTCCAGGATAGTCACTCAAGGGATATATATATATATATATATATATACCTTGAATCTACAGAATATGATTTGAAGCTTAACTCCCCACCCCCTGCCTCAACATATGGTAAATCTGGGAACTTCAAAGAGTTACGGCATTGTTTTCCAGAGTGGATGATACCAACCCCTGGGAGGCACTGGAATGAAAAGGCAAAAGCTGATGCATACACCGCCTTTTGGAATATAGGTTACAGCACAAACGTTTTCAACTGCTAGTGGGTGTGCTGAGTAGTGTTTGGGATGTAGCTGCTGCAGCATCAGTAAATTGAGATATTGGCCAGAAAATAGCCACCTCAGACACCAATTCTAGTAGAGAAGAAAACTCTCCCTAGAAAATTGTGGCTATTGGTTTGTTTTCGCATAAATTTAGGGTTTGAATACACACTAAACTAAAAAAGGATACTTTAAGTGGTCTCTGGGTGCTCGTGCCTCAGGAAACTTGGGTGAAGTAATTGAACATCTTCTCTGGAGGAATGGATTTGCAGGCTTGGGGTCAGGGAAATATGAGCTCATGGTCTAAAATTACAAAATGCACAAGGCAAGAAACCACTTCGAGCTACAGGCTACCAGTAACAACAAATAGAATTCATTTTCTCCAGAGTCTACAGTGCTAACATTATGAGCACAAGAGTAATACTACTTGTTTCTAAAAGATGTAGAAAACTTAAAGGTAGACTTGAACCCATGAGCAGGGAATCAAATCCTACCCCAAATGACCAAGCAAATTTGGAAAAGAACCAAGGGAATATCTGGAAATGAGAAACAGTCATTGAAATTAAAAACCCAGTGGATAGGATAAGTAAATCAGATGCATTTAGAGAGAATATTAGTGAAATGAAAGATAAAACTAAAAAAAAAAACCCACAAAAACGAACAACCCCCAAACCTCCAAGCCATCCCTCTATACTTCGACAGAGTAGAATTGCTCTTGTGAGTTTCCAAGATTGTAACTCTTTTTTTTTTAATTTTTTGACATCACTGCCCCCTGGTGGGAATAGGAAGCCCAGCCTTGCTCCTGGAGAGCTGCTGCTGGATTTGAACTGCCAACCCTGTGGGCCGCAGTCCCGCACACAACCACTGTGCCACCAGGACTCAGCTCCAAGATTGTAACTCTTTAGAGGAGTAGAAAGCCCAGTCTTCCTTTGTCAGAGCCACTGCTGCTTTCAAACTTCTTACCTTGCAGTTGGCAGCCCAGCGTGTAACCACTGTGTCACGAGGTTCCTGAAATGAGAGTTAGATCTAAATAAATAACTCAGAATCCAGCAGAAAAAAATTAAACAGAAGATAAACAAGAGATTTAGGAGTCATGAACTATAAAAGGAGTAAAAAAAGTGAAGGGGTAGGAGGAATGTGGAGGGGGGATCTCCCATGAGACCTGGATAAAGATAACAGGAATAGTAGCTTGTACTGGTGAGCACAGGGCACTTAGTAGGGAGTGGATTCAGCAATGTATAACTCATAAACTTAGTGACAGATTGGATGAAAGCTCAGAGAGAAGTATGTGCCCAGGATAACTATAAATTAATGACTTGAGAAACTGGGTAGAGGGGTTGTCTGTTATTTGCCAAGATTGCAAAGACTAAGAATAGATTGGGGTAAAATGATTTAAGCAAGACAGATTTTTTGTTGGGTAGATCTGCTACAACATCACAGAAGATGAGTCATTCGAACTGGGCCCCCAGGTGTGTGTAGGAGTTTACCAGGTGGCAAGAGACTTTCCTAACAGATTATTAGAAGGGGAAAAAAATCTCCCTTTATCAAGGTCATTAAGGTCCTTCCTAGAACCCTCAACAAGAGACTCATTGAGAAGGGGCGTCCCCAAAGACCACCAGGTAGACGTGCCTTTTGGGATTTTCTCCTTTCATCCTTTAATTTTTCTTTTTAAAACCATTTATTGGGGGCTCGTACAACTCTTAACACAATCTACCCATTGTGTCAAGCACATTTGTACATCTGTTGCCATCATCATTCTCAAAACACCCTCTTTCTACTTGAGCCTTTGATTTCAGCTCATTTTTTCCCTTCCCTCATGAACCCTTGGTAATTTATAAATTATTATTTTGTCATGCCTTACGCAATCCAGGGTCTCCCTTCACCCACTATTCTGTTGTCCTTCCTCCAGGGAGGGGGTTATATGTAAATTCTTGTCATTGATTCCCCCTTTCTACCTCAACCTCCTAGTATTGACACACTCACCATTGGTCCTGAAAGGTTCATCTGTCCTGTATTCCCTGTCCAGTCCTTATTTCTACCAGTGTACATTCTCTGGCCTAGTCGGATTTGTAAGATAGAATTGGCATCATGATAGTGGGGAGGATGAAGCATTTAAAAACTAGAGGAAAGTTGTTTCATTGTTGCGTCCTGACTGGCTCGTTTCCTCCCTGTTACCCTTCCCTAAGGGGATGTCCAGTTGCCTACACATGGCCTTTGGGTCCCTACTCTGCACTCTCCCTCATTGACAATGATATGATTTTTTGTTCTTTGATGCCTGATACCTGATCCCATTGACACCTCACGATCACACAGGCTGGTGTGCTTCCTCCATGTGGGTTTTGTTGCTTCTCAACTAGGTGACTGCTTGTGTATCTTCAAGCCTTTAACACCCCAGATGTTGTATCTTTTGATAGCCAGGCACCATCAGCTTTCTTCACCACATTTGCTTATGCACCTGCTTTGTCTTCAGCAATTGTGTTGGGAAGGTGAGCATCATGGAAATCAGTTTAATAGGACAAAGTGTTCTTGCATTGAGGGTGTACTTGAGTAGAGGCCCAATGTCCATCTGCTATCTTAATACTAAACCTATAAATCTTAATTTTTCTAAGCCATCTCTTAATTTTTCAAATGGGGAAGCTAAGGCCAGAAAGGGGAGAAATGTGTTAGCCTTCCACTCGCTTCTTCCTCCCTTCCTTCCTTTATCTAACAGATAGTTATCAAATGCCTACTCTAAACTAAGTGCTCAGTGCTGAGGATATAGCTCAGCTCACTCCCCTTTGTCAATTCTGACTCATAGGACACACTGGAACTGCTCCTGCTGGTATATAAAAATGTAAATCTTTCCTGGAGCAGAGAGCCTCATCTTTTCCCCCAGGAGAAGCTGGCAGGTTTGAACTGCTGACTTTGTGGTTAGCAGCCCAACTCGTAACCCACTACACCACTAGGGCTCCTTTTACTGAGGACATAGTAGTGAACAAAACAATGATTCTTGCCACCTTTCACTGGAGGGAGATGGACACGACAAGTCACTAGTAGACTACATCAGAGGAATGTAAGAGCAGCAGAGACCCCAAGGTCAGGAAGTGAGTCAAATCCATTGTTGTAAAGGGGCCACTAGGAAGCAGACTTCTGATCATGAAAGGCCCTGAATGGATCTTGCTGGACCCCTGCCCCTGGCAGCCATTGTGACAGTGACTCTGGGTTCTAGAGCTCAGGCCTGGGCTTGGACAGAAGGCCCATAGAAGGAGGTGGAGGAGAGGCACCGCAGTAGAGTTTAGTGGGCAGGCTGTAAACCACCCCAAGGAGGGCAGCACAACTCGATGTGTCAGAAGGGTCACAAAGACTCCCTTTACCTTTATGAGGGGTAAGATAAATTTATTTTGTCTCCCACCTTGTCTCCCTGTTTATGGATCCTCACCCCATCCCCGTGCTGCTCAGTCTTGGATGACACCCCCCCCCCCTTTGCTGTTCTTCCCATCCTTGGAGCATGCAGTTGTTGTGCTTTTGTCAGGGGCTGGCCACTCATTTCCAACTCTCAGCGACCCTCTGCACACAGAGGTCCAAATTGCCCCTGTGTCCCAGTAAGCAGCGGGAAGCCTGAGGAGCTCGCGTCACAGGGACACCATGTGGGCCTTTTGAGACTCCATTACGTCTGGGGAGGGCGCTGGGGGCGCCAGGGTCACATCCCTATTTCTCTCCCTCAGGACATCAGTGAGCAGCCTCCATGAGGCCCTGGACCAGTGCATGACTGCTCTGGACCTCTTCCTCACCAACCAGTTCTCAGAAGCACTCAGCTACCTCAAGCCCAGGTAAGGTTCAAGGGCTGGTTGGGGGCTGGTGTGGTGCTCGTGGCTGGTGTGCATACCACGGATTGTCTGGGGGAGAAACACCGTGCAACTGAACTTTTCAGCTCAGTTCTGGGTCACCCTGAACCTTGGGAGACCCATAAAAATGGCTCTGCCTTGCTGTCCCCTAGTCCGTGAGCGGCCAGGTCCTTCCCCCAGGTCACTGTGGCTTTCTTGGGTTTTATGTTCTTGAGGTCCCTTTGTATTTTCAGTTCTTGTTCCCAATGACTCCCCCCACCCCCCTTGGATTTTCACCCTCATCAGTACTACTCTTCCTCTCTGTTTTCCTTCAACGCCCCTAAAGACATGAGTTGTTTATGTTACTAAACTTTGTAGGGTGGTACATTGAAGGGTACTAATTTAGCCAACTCTTCTTCCCTTTATCTTATAAGGAGCCCCGGTGGCTATGCAGAGTAGGCATTGCACTGCTAATCGAGGCTGGCAGTTCAAACCCACAGGCCGCCCTGAGAAAGGAAGATGAGGCTGTCTGCTCCTGTCAAGATTTGCAGTCTCAGAGACCCTACCTATGGTCTTGATGAGTCAGAATCTCCGTGGTTGGATCATTAACTTATTTCTAAGATACTGTTCTTTCTTTAGTGCTTCCCCACCCCCCTAACCCAGTTTTTTAAAACCGTGATTAAGTGGCATACTATACAATTCACTCGTTCTTACTTAATTCTTTAAAAGCTTCATCCTTAGGGGAATAACTCGGGAATTAAAATGAACAAAGAGCGGGCTGAGCCCCGGTGGCATAGTGCGTGGGACTGAGGCCCACTGGGACGGAGGTTCAATTCCAGCAGTGGGGCTGGGCCTCCTACTCCCACCACCGGAGAGCAGTGATGCCCCCCCCCCAAAAAAAATCAACAAAGAGGAGGATGTAGAGATCCCGGGGGTATTGGAGTAACAGCAATCTAGCTGAAAGGAATGACTAAGAGTAGAAGTAGGGCCAGCATGATGGTGGGGCAGGAGGAAGGTGGAAGGAAACAGAGGAACGATTTAGGAAGCAAAGATTGTAAAGGCCTTGTGGCACAACAGTAGTGCGTCTGACTCCAGGAAGCAAAGATATGGATAGAGGTATAAATAGAGGTGTACACTCGTGTAAATATATTAATTCATAGAAATAGAGGCATTGGCACAGGTACATGTATTTATATGGCAATACATTGAGGAATACTCTGGTTCTCTGCTCAAGTATTCCCTCAACACAAGAGCCTCTAACAACCTGGCACACTGTGATGCTCACCCTTGTGGCACGATTGTTGAAGACAATATGGGTGCACAAACAAATGTGGTGAAGAAAGTTGGTGGTACCTAGCTATCAAAAGATATAGCATCTGAGGTGTTAAGGCTTGATGTTTAACAAGTGGTCATCTAGCAGAGAAGCAACAAGCCCACACAGAGAAAAGCACATCAGCCTGTGCGCTCATGAGGTGTTGCCGGGATTAGGTAAAAGGCATCAGAAAATTCCAAAAAACAAACAAAATCATATTGTTCACAATGAGGGAAATCAGAGCAGAGAGCCAAACCTATTGGTAGATGTTGGCACTTCCCCTCACAGAAGGGTTGCATGGAAGGAATGAGTCAACCAGGGTGAAGTGTAGCACCAATGAAACAGAATATTCCTCTGCTTTCTCGAGGCTTCCTCACCACCACCACCCCCCCCCCCCACTCTCATGATTCCAGTCCTGCCTTTCACTGCAGGCTAGGCCAGAGCATATACACAGATACAGGTAAGAGCTCATGATATACAGAGTACCAGACATATAGACCCCTCAGGAACAGAAATGGGAATAATGATAACAGGAGGGTGGAGGAAGGTGGAGAGAGAAGAGGGTAAGAAATCAAGGGGGAAGTGAGACAGTGTAACATATGAGATTAATATCGGTGTAAGATATGATATTAATAATAATTTATAATTATTAAGGGGTCACAAGGGAAGGAGGGAAGGTAAAAAGAGGAGGTGATACCAAGGGCTCAAATGGAACAAATGTTTAGAAAATAATGATGGTAATATATGTACATATATGCTTGATACAATTGATGTATGGGTTGTAAGAGCTGTAAGAGCCCCCAATAAAATGATCTTTTTTTTGGGGGGGGGGGGCATCACTGCTCTCCGGTGGTGGGAGTAGGAGACCCAGCCCCACTGCTGGAATTGAACCTCCGTCCCAGTGGGCTGCAGTCCCGCGCACAATCACTACGCCACCGGGGCTCAGCCCCAATATGATGATCTTTAAAAAAAAATTAATAAAAGCCTCATCCTGTGGTAGACAAGGATTTAACTTTCTCACCCCTTTCCAACATCCTCCTTTTGTCATTTCATTACAATATTCAGCTAAATCCATAATCCATGTTTACATGATGGTAGTTGATAGCTGTGGTACCTGTTTGCTACAGTTAGTATTTCCTTCCTGGGGTTAATAATTATCTTTCTTCCATTTCCTTAATTTGTTACACATTTATACTGAAATCTTTATAACTACCATCTCACATCTAACTATTGCAATTTTTTTTTCCCAGAATGCTCCAATATTTATTAGGTGAGTTCCCTTTTCCTGGATGGCCTCCTGGAGGCACAGTCCTGCTGCAGATGATGGGCTGGTCTTCTGGCCACATCCAGGTATTTCCTGGAACCCACACCAACTGGCTCTTCTCTCCTGGATTGGTCTTTTTAAAAAAGAATGCGGCTGAGCCCCGGTGGCGGAGTGGTTGTACACGGGACTGCGGCCCACTGGGATGGAGGTTCAATTCCAGCTACACAGGAATAAAAGCTGGGCCTCCTACTCCCACCACCAGAGGGCAGTGATGTCCAAGAAACAAAAAACAAAAGAATACATTTTCTCTCATTTACTACACACAGCATGTCCTCTGGACATTTCCTAACAGAGTCATGTGAATATAACTCCCCCAACCTCTTGAGAATTTGGAAGACCTTGCTCCTGATGCTTAGCCTGTAGGGTAGTTAAGAATGCCACCCTGACTCTACTCACTTTGTGATTAGTTTTTTTGGGTTTGTTTGTTTGTTTTTTTACCCAGCTCTGCAAGCCTGTAGACTCTTCTCTTTCTTCCCTTCAAACCTGACATTTCAGGGATGTTCCCAGAGTGGGCCTTGTTATTCAGTCTTGTTTTATTTGGAAACTCTGTCTTCCGGTTCCAGGGCATTCTCCTGGATGACCACATCCTCTTGGCTTTTCTTGGACTTTCTGTGTGGATCTTCTGAGCAGCCTTCCTCCTCCCCCTCCCCCCCATGTGTGTCTGTCTTACTGTCTAGAGGGTTCTTCAGGGGTACTATTCATTGATTTTACTTGATTTCTCTAATCACATGATTAATTTC
Organism: Nesogale talazaci; assembly: GCA_004026705.1. NCBI lineage: Eukaryota > Metazoa > Chordata > Mammalia > Afrosoricida > Tenrecidae > Nesogale > Nesogale talazaci. The sequence continues at coordinate 83,031 of PVJH01008352.1, forward strand.
AAACCCAGATCCTCTGCCATCAAGGCAATCCTGACTCCTAGCAACCGTTTTTTTTTTGGGGGGGGGGTTCCTAGACGGGCAGTCTTCACAGGAGCAGACAGTGACTGCTTTCCCAGTGTTCTTTATGGTTCTCTGGATGCTCTTCCCAGCCCCCACATCATCATCTGATTGGTTTGTGGGAACATTATCTTTATCTCCACATTTGGCAATGAGTGTCCTTAAGATGATACCTGGTGTGTTGAAAGGGCTCTAATTCATCCTTAATGCTTTTGTCATTTCAGAATATGGTGTCTCCTTTACATGTTTTATTCTGTTCCCTGTATAATCTCAGCTCTGCTTAGATTCCTGTCTCCTGGCTCGGGAATCCCAGTCTAGCTGGGAGGGGGTGGGAAGGGTTTCCTCAAACACTGATGACCCAGGCTGGGTGCCTGGTCATATTTGCGAACCAGTTTACTCAAAGGCTAAATGGAAGGTCCATGAACCAAGCAGCCTGACCCTTGTCACTGGGGAGAGCCACTTCTGGCTGCCTGACAGCATCTGGGGTGGTTCAGTTTCTCCAGAAAAAAAATCCTTAGGCTGGGACATTGAACCCTACTTGCCTGGGTTCTGGACCAAGTGAGAGGCCGGAGGCATCCTCATGCCCACTGCATGCATACTTTCCCATAGGCCCCTCTCCACTGACCTTTTTTTTTTTTTTTTTTTTAGATCTGTTTCTGTAGGTTGTCCTATGTCAGACCCAGTTTCCCCAAGTCCCCAGGAGCTACTTAAAGAAATTTAATTTAACTATAGACTTAGTGGACCCGTTCTGCAGAGCCAGGGTACGAGTCCTATTTGCACCTTGGGGAGGTAGCCAGGCCTCTGGGGGGCGCAGTGGCTCAACCTCTGGAGGAGAGGTGGGGCTTCCAGGCTGCTGATTAAAATGAGAAGGCCCATCTGCCTGGTATCAACCCCACAGCTGAGGGATCTGGGTTAGGGCAGGGCGGGGAAGACAGGACAGGCAGGTCTGCACTGATGTGGGAAGCAGGCCAGGCCCTATCCTGCTACCTCCTGGTGTTCCCAGGACACTTTGCAGCTCCACTTCCCTCCTGTCCATTCCTTTCCCGCCATCAGAGGAAGCATAGCCCTAGTCATTGGACCTGACTATCATTGGAAACTGACTGTTCCTGGGCCTCTTGGTTCCCACTCTGCCCTGCCCGAGCCTGGACACAGACCCTGGCCTTTCTCTGAAGCCCCTGTGGCCCAGCTAAGGACTGCTCACACCTTGGCCTACCTCTGAACTATTCCTTGGGCCTGGGGCCCACAAAAAGGAGTCAGAGTACAGAAGAAAGCTCATGCCATGGCTGCCAGAGGCCCCCAGGCTGTCGCACCCATAGTGGGGTCACCAGGACCAGCAGTTCCCTCCACAGCCACCGCTGTGCTCTGGAAGGCAGCCTCTCAGAGAGGAAGCGGCCCTGGCCTCCCCTCTAAAGGACAGTTCCCACGAGAGAGACGAGCCTGGACGCAGTTTGCTGGCTGTCTTTGGGAGCCTTCAAGCCTGTCCTGATTCCTACAGAGCCCACATGATAGAGTGGACCTGTCAAAGGGGTTTTCTTTACAAAAGCCGATTCCCTGTCCTGAATTCAGAAGTCGAGGGCTGAACAACGTACCACCAGAGCTCCTTGGGAACAGTTTAGCTGTTTTTGGTCTTAACCTCTGTCCCATCCCAAAAAGGATGTTTCCTTTGTGTTTTAAAACTGTCCCCCAAATGCTGTTTGCACACTCCCCATGCCACCCCTGGTGACAGCCAGACATGTCTGCAGAGCTCAGGTGGTGGTGTCAAAATGACCTGCCCAGCCCTGTCAGAAATCAGGGTCTAGAGAAAGCACATACTCTTGCTAGACAGCTGCCTTTCCTCCCAGCTGCAGCCATGTAGGCTTTGGGAGAAGCCGAGGGCAGTCCTCAAGCGGGGATCATCTTCACCCATGCATCTGCTTTGATCGCCCTCATTCTGGGTGGTGGGGATGTGCATGCTGGCAGGCGGCTGGGTTTACCAAGCACCCCCTCCCCCCCTGCAGCCTTCCCTTACCCCTGGCTGCTGCTTTGACTGTGTCCACTGCCCTTCTGGTTTATTTCATGTAGCACGGTGTCTATCCCAAAGAACATAGTAGCTACTAAGTTAAACGTCCTGAATGAATAAATGTTGGAGAACCTGCTGGCCTTGTTAGGCAGCACCTGCACTGTGTCCAACATGTGGAGGCCATGCTGTGCTGCCCTATCCAGTCCCATCCTGTCCGCTCCCCCTCTCCTTTCCCTAGGCACCTAGACCTAGACTAATGACTGTTAGTGCCTCCCCCCACTCCAACCCCCAGGGCTTTTCCCAGCATATTCCTCCCCCTGCCTCTCACCCCCACCCCCCACTGTCATTATCCTTGTGTGAATAACCCGACTCTCACTCCTGCCAGACCTCAGAATTTTAGGGAAAGGACACACCTACTGGAGTGCTGCCTGCAGGGACGCACTGGGGAGGTTGCTGTAGCATTTCTGTCTTTGGTGCCCAAGCCTTGCTTAAACACATAGCTTACAGGGACTTCCCTACCTCCCAAGACTCCAGCTGTATTGTAGGATAATTCTAATTGTTAGAAATTATTTCTTATAGTGAATGAACTTTGCTCTTCCCAAATGTCTGCCCATTGGGCTTTGTTCCGTGTTCTGGAATTTCACAGAACAACTGTCTGCCTTCCTTTTCAAACTAGAGCATACACATTGGTTTTAGGAAAAAAAAAAAAACAGGTCACAGATGGCAGAAGACCAGCACCCACAAACCCACTGCCCTGGAGTTGATGCTGACCCAACAGAGACCCTATAGAATGCAGTAAAACTGCCCCAGGGTTCCCAAGACTGCAATCTTTACGGGAGCAAATTGCCACATCTTTCTCCTGGGAAGAGGCTTGGGGGGTCCAAACTACCACCAGTTTGGTTGGCAGCCGAGTGCTTAAGCAGGCTGCCGAGCCAAGATTCAGACCCAGGCCCCCTGGTTCCACAGCCCGGTTCTGCAGGCTGTGCCATCTGATGTAGCGTGGGCAGAGTTTGCTCTGAATGGGAGGGTCACCTTTCACAGAGAGGGGAGGAGGCAGAGAAGGGTGTGGACAGAGATCAAATGTGTGTGTGTGGTTGGGGGGGGCAGTTGGGGGCACACAGGAAGTGTAAGATGTGTCCCTACAGTGGCCTGGAATTTCTCTGAGTTAGAGT
>PVJH01008353.1:0-57249 GCA_004026705.1 Nesogale talazaci
CCCCTTTTTACTCCAACATCCCTCCACCCTCCCAGCCTCACCACTCCCATCACTCATCCTAAGGGAATATCTATCCTAAGTACCCCATGTTTCCGCCTCCAGTGTACATCTCCTGTTCTAGTCAGGCTTGTCTGGTAGAACCCAAAGCATGATAGTAGGTGTGAGGAAGCATTCGAGAACTAGAGGGGAGATGTATATTTCGTTTTTACTACACTGTACTTTAAATGGCTCATCTCCTCCCTGTAACTCCTCTGTAAGAGGATGTCGCTTCACCTATCGATGGGCTTTGGGTCACCAATCTGTAGTTCCTCTTATTTATAATGATATAATTTTAGTTCTTTGATGCCTAACACGATCACTGGAGAAAAAAGTGTGCATAAGCATTGGTGGTGAAGAAAGCTGATGGTGCCTGGCTATCAAAAGATATAGCATCTGGGGTCTTAAAGGCTTGAGTAAACAAGCAGCCATCCAGCTCAGAAACAACAAAGCCCACATGGATGAAGCACACCAGCGTGTGGACCATGAGTTGTCAAAGGGATCAGTTATCAGTGTTTAAGACCTAAAAACCTTAACATTGTGTGCTCGCTTTCCTGATATGATCACTGATGACAAATGTGTGCATAAACAAATGTAGTGAAGAAAGCTGATGGTGCCCAGCTATCAAAAGATATAGCATCTGGGGTCCTAAAGGCTTGAGTAAACAAGTGACCATTCAGCTCAGAAACAAAAAAGCCCACATGGAAGAAGCACACCAGCCTGTGTTTCATTTCTTAACATTGAAAAATTGGGGCTAGAGTCAATCAAAGGTTTATTAAAGGTCAAGTTTTTTTAACAATTTAACTCTAATAAATCTATAAATTTATATATTATTCCAGCATTTGGTTAATTTTATTTTATACATCATTTAAAAATTGTCATTTAAAAAGTTCTCCCACTTTATTTTTACCTTTTCATTGCTATCAAAAGATTCTGTGCCCAAATATTTCCTTAGTAGTTAAATAATCTTTGACCTCCTTATTGTGGAATTTCCATCATTTGCCTCTGATTTTACCCCACGGAGGTGGTTTGTGTGTTGTTGTGATGCTGGAAGCTATGCCAATGGAATTTTAAATATCAGCAGACTCACCCAAAGTGAACGGCTTTCAGCAGAGTTTCCAGACGGAGGGGTTTCTTGCCAAACACACTTGAGATAGTTCCAGAGTGGTGCAGAAAGAGTTGCCAGTGGCAAGCGAGTCGAAGTCAAAGGAAAAATTGTATTGTGCTGGCACGAGGCTCAGTGGATTCACATCCAGTCCCGAAGACTGAAAGGTACTCAAGATATGGCTGTGGAAGTGCTGCCTTCTAGCACGGAGCCCAAATATAGGAAGCACTGTGAGGATAGCGTGGGCATTCTTAAGTGTTGGAACTGGCTCGGCGTCACATAGCAACCACATTGTGACATTTTATATTTTCTTAGGTTTACGGAAAAGTTATGCATGTATGCAAATATATGTATATTCATACATATGCATAACATCCTATGAAAATTACATTTTAGCTGAATTGGAATAATTGATTTTGTATGTATATATGTATTATATCTATCTATATATAGTGGTATAAATAATATAACAAAATATGTACAAAAAATAAGCACATACATATATAGCATATTATTATTTCCAAAAGAACTTTTGTGTTATAACTTAAAGTAAACAAGCTCTGATTGTTCTGTCATTCTTAAAATTCAGTTGACTAGAGAAACAAATCCGATGACACTTTTATTTGTAAGAAAGAGCCTTTTAGCAAGATGTAATTGTATATCAGGAAAACATTCCAGCCCAGTCCAATACAAGTCTATAAGTCTGATACTAGAGACACTAGTCTCTCTGCAGACACTCTGTATACAATGATGCAGAATGCTGGAGAGTCCTGGCCAGTGGGTAAAAAGTCTCCTGGATCCAGTGGGATGCTTCTCCAGGGTTCTGAGAGTAAACAGGGGAGCCAGCAGGAAGGTGAAGGAAGAGAGAAGAGTAGTTCCCAGTACTCTCCTATGATACGGTCACGCCCATGAGGAGTTATCATCAGGACATGGCCTGATTGGCAGGCTAAACTCCACCCTTGCACTTTAATATATCATCATTTTGACATCAAAGTATGTAACTACCACGTTTTTACCTCCTTCAAAACATTTTCCAGACAAAAATCACCCCAGTTTTATTTAAATCAGCTGTCTCAACCTGAGGGTCAGGAGCCCTGTGGGGGTTGAAAGACCCTTCACAAGGATTGCTCAATTCATAACAGTAACTATTTGAACACTTATGAAATAGCTGTTTATGGCAGGGATCACCACAACATGAGGAACTGTATTAATGGGTCACTGAATTAGGAAGTTGAGAACCACTGTTTTAAATGCTTATTCTCTGCCATCTCTTTCCTCTGGCCTTCAAAGATCCATGTTTCTTTCTCAGAAAGACTGCTGGGCTGGGACTGCTGACCTTGCAGTTAGCCCAACTCATAACACTACACTACAAGGGCTTAGTCAAATAAAGCTGTGGGGGGAAATTGATAAGCAGACCCTATATAAAAATAAAAGATCCCACCTCCATTAAAGATGATATTGACTTGAAGTACCCTTCTAGAGAATATGTGTGAAGAGATATCACAAGGTACGCTTTTTTTCTTTTTTCTTTTTGTCATCACTGCCCTCTGGTGGGAGTGGGAGGCCCAGCCTTGCTCCTGGAAAGCTGCTGCTGGATTTGAACTGCCAAGCCAGTGGCCCACAGTCCCACACTCAACCACCATACCACCGGGCTCAGCCCCACAAGACACATTTTAACTGCACAGTGTTTACCAACTATATTTCACAAACAAAATTATATTTATATTTATAATATATTATGATATAGTATATATCATATATTATAAATTATATTTAACAAAATTATATATATTATATATTATAAGTTATATTTAACAGACAAAAAATAAATAACAAAACATAACCCAATTACAGACTGTGAGACTTGAAATGTTAATTTCAGATTCCAAATTTCAAAATTCCAAATTTAGTCCTATTTCTTATCAAATAATTCTTACTTCCCCATTTAAAATGAAGTGTTAAAAATTCCAAACGCAAAGTAATCCAATGACATCTATTCTAAATAATTCATACTCTAATTATATATGTAATCCAGAAATTCACATCAGATTCAGATGAGGGTGTATAATGAGAGATTAATTGCTTAAACCAGATGGATCATAAGGGAAACCCGAGAGCACCAGATTATATAAACACATTTTATTTACCCTTTTCTAGACTATGTGGATTATAAAAAAACTATAGCTAACATTGTGTTATACTGACATTGTGAATGTGGTGACAACCTTAACATGAATGGGGATAATTGAACCCTCAATTGTGCTCATGTGGAAACTGTACACAGAACAAGAAGCATTCCCTGAGAAAGAACATGGGTGATACAGCAGGGTTTAAAATTAGGAACTTTTGTATCATGATTATATCCTTTTCTCAAATTTATTCAATCTTCATGATGAGCAAGAATTCTCAAATACTGAACTGTGTAGAAAAGAACACAGGATTTGAAAGAAGGCTCAGACACTTATTTAAGATTACAGTAGTCAGTATGAATTATAAAAAAGTGTAAAGAAAGGAGCACATCTCAATGGATTCAATAAAGAAAAATCAAGATTGAAGTGGTCAAGGATTTCATTTTACTTGGATCTATAATTAATGATCATGGAAACAGCAGCCAATACATGCAACTACATATTGCTTTGGGCAAATCGGTTGCACAAAACCTCTTTAAAATGTTAAAGAACAAGATGTAACTTTGAAGACTAAAGGGTACAGTGACGATCATATATCTATGTCAATTTTGTGATTGAGATGTAGGGGTGGAGTCTGGCCTGTTAATCTGGAGATAGCCATTGAGTAGCCATTGAGGCCTCTGTGTGGGCACGGCTTTCACCTGACACTTCTGGGAAATCTCGCGATATTTCCCTCATGGAGATGAGCAGCTATCTCCCCTGTTGTTGGGAGTCAGTCTCTTGGACGATGAACTACGGACAAGACAAGATGGCTGCATCCCAGGAGCTGGGGGAGCGGAGGAGAAGCCAGGTGGCCTTACCCTGATGGAACCAGACCTCTGAAGCTGGAGAAACCCCGTGGAGATCACCACCAGCACTGAGTTGCTTTTATCACCACTGGATACTGTTGATGGACTCTGATCCCTGGAAATGAAGAGTCATGGGGAGACCCCTACCAGCACCAGGATTCTGCACCCACTGACCTGTGACTTCGTGAGTCAGAAGGAGACTTTGTAGACTGGTATTGAGAATATGGGCTAATATAGGACTTATGACTTTGAACTGGACTGGGTTGGGATGCTTTCTCAATGGTCCATTCCTCTTGTATATAAATCTTACCCTTATATCGATATGCATATCTACGAATTTGCTTCTCTAGTCCACCCAGACTAACAAAGGTACCTGAACCAAGTCAAGGTATTGTTAGATGACTGGTATGCATGTGAAAACTGCACAATGATTAAGAAAGACTATACAAAACTGGATGGCTTTGAATTATAATTGTGGTGAAGAACAATGAATTTATTATTGAATTTCAAAAGAAAAATAACAATAACAAAGCACTTACTTAAAGTATACACAGTGGGAATGATCTTTAGAAGTCAGATTGACAAGTTTTGCCTCATATTTTTGAGACAAGTACTTGGAAAGTACATCATGCTTGGTAGTGAGGAGTGTCCATGAAAAATAGACACCAGATAAGATGGATTGACACAATGACTGCAGCAATGGACTCAAATACAATTGTGAAGTTACAAAAGGGCCTGGTGTTGTTTTGCCCTATTTTAAATAGATTTATAATGAGTTGAAGCCTACAGGTAAGTCCTTAAACAAAATTTATCTTTGTTGTAAATTTATCCATGAATATAGTTGAGTATAAAAGGGATAAAGTTATGAAAACTATTTTAATAAAACCAAGCAGGTTTGGGGGAATGAATTATTGGGCCCAGTGAGAACAGTCATGGAGGAGAACAAAATTAGTAGACACAGCAAAGTCCATGGATACAATAATATACTTTGTACTTCCATGAGTAGTAATTGGAATCTTAAAAGATCATGAATAGCCATCAAGGTGTAACTATTGATATCTCCCTATTCAGCTAAAAGAATAATGAAAAACATTTAGAGTCCAAGGAAACAACTAGTCAACTTGTCTAATTGACCACCTGAACATTACATTAGTCTGTGATTTTGGTACTAAAAACTAGATGGTGCCCAACTACTGTTACCAACTGTTGTGAAAGGGATGGCAGAAGGTTATAGAAAGTGAGAGAAAAATATAGAATCTAACTCAAAATCATCAAAAAATGGCCTATCTTATAAATTTTGTTGAGTGGGTGGAACTTTGAGATTTTTGCCCCTTAGTCACTCTTCAGGTCTGGAAATTAATTCATGCCCACGGCTCATTTTTCCAGCCAAACAACACATGGTTATATGTGGAATATAAAGAGGATTTTCTCAGGTTGTGTCCTGAGATATATGCCAAACCTAAGATGCTGCCTGCTAAACATGGTAAAAAAAAAAACTGTACACTTAAAGGTCAATGCAAACAGGTCAGAGGTTATTCTCCCTAGGTGTTATCAGTCATCCCAAGCAATCAGACTGTTTAAGTAGGATCCACTCCCTTCTGATCAGGATTATAGTAGATTGTTTCCCTGAATGAGAGCCCTGGGAGATCAAGTCCATTCCAAGGTGATGAAGAATAGGCTGCTGTCCTGTGGCTAGGGCCTACCCATCTTGTCATATGTGTACCTATCCTTAATCCCTCCCCTACGTATTGTGTGTCCGTCCCTATCTCATCCCCTTCCTGTCATGTGTAAGCATACTGTAGAGCCTCTTCCTGTAACATATGTGGCTGCCTGTAATTATGCTTAGACACAAAGAGCAGATGTTCTCTCTTCCCTCCACATCATCCTGCTCCCTTAGTGGATCTGGCTGTTGAGATCGTATCCATCCCAGAGTTGAGCACGCTATCTTAAAATGTGTCTGCCTCCTTTATTTCATTCTCTCTCTCCTATCTCTCTCATTCTCTTTGACTTTACTATAATCTTTCTATATCATAGCCATACAATTGCTTCTAGGAACCCACTATAGTTGTTAGGGGCTTATCTTCCCTGACAGTTATAGAAAGGGAATAGTAACACCTAGAATAATAACAAGAAATGAAAAGCACCTAGGATAATCAACTAGTGGACATCAAAAGAGCAATATTTATAAAGTAGACAATTTAAAATTATTAGGAAAGAAGAATAATGGGAACTGGACGTTCAAGGAGTAAATAAAATAAGTGCTACTGCAATGAGGGGGTTACCATTCATAAAATAAAATAAATGGAGATTCTTGAATGGAAAACTGATCTGCTTCACAAATTTTCACTTTACTCACATGGAAAATCTAAAAAACAAACAAAAAACCCTTCTATAGGGAAATAGCCCATACACTTGTGCTATTATTTGTTTACGTATTTATTTTTAGAGGTCGCTTACATGGTCCATTTTTTTTTTTTGCCTAGGTGCATATAATTGTAGTTACAGGTATTTTATAGTCAACTAGGTAGGATAGAGTTATCTGACATTTATAATGTGACTCAAAAAGTTTATGAAAAATTTCCAATATATTTTTCTTCCAGTTTCCATGAACTTTATAAAGGCCATATGTATGCTCTTGATAGTTCATGTCTTAATATTCCTATCTTAGTAATAAAACCTCCTTTTAATTAATTCACTAGAGATATTGCAGTCATATTTATAAATAAGCACACATTAAAAGGTTATGCTTCACATGTTTATTTAAATTAAAATAAACTCCTAGAACTCATTAATTTTGAAAATATAATTGAAATTTTGTAACAGAATTAATTCTGTTTGTGGTATGATAAAATATTGCTCTTACTCCATATTAATATTTATATTATATAAGCACAATTGAAAAATCACAGATGATAAAATTGCTTACTTATTTTTATATTTAAAATATCCTGAGCCATTTATCCCGGTCCTGTAGCATGCAATGACTTTGTTTCTCTATTATTTTGACTGACATGTACTTATAAGCAAAAGCTCACTATCATTTAACTTCCGAGCATGGCAAATAAGGATAGTAGTTTTTTTTCCTGAAGCAGAAGGAATCTCCTTTCCTATCAACCATCAGCTTTAGAATCTTTTAATTTTTATTTGGTTAATTATGACAGATAAATTGATTAGGGATAATTGGGGGGGGGGTTATCTCCCCTAAATGCATGTCCTTGTGGAAATTGGCTGGCCGTGCCACAATAAAGAAGTTTGAATGAAATAAAGCATACTAATTAGTCACCCATGGGAAAATCCAACCCCGAGCATGCTCAGACACAAGTCACGTAGGTTCAGGTAAAGGAAAGTCTGGGCCCACACACAATGCTAGTCACCAGCAATATTATATCACACAGGTGTGCTTTCACTCAGCCAGTAAGATCTGCCAGTACCTGCGACCAGCCTCCAAACCACTGGGGAGAGGTAACACATGCTGATGCAGGGCCAACTCTTTCTCTTTTCACTTGCCCATTGCCCTCTTGCAGGCCAGAGGGTGGAGGTGCACAAGCTGTGCCCAAGGTGTGGGGCCCAAGCTGTATTTCAAGCCACTTTCTTGGCCTCAGGAGATTCCCTGCTCTCTGTTCTGCACATTTGAGTGAGCATCCCCTTTTTCAGTGTTCTTTTCATGCGTTTATTCCCCTGCTCTTCTGAAGTGGACATTGTAAACTCACTGCACCATCATTCCCTCAACAATGAAGTGTACATCATCTTTCCTCAGAATCCCTTTGCCAACAATCATCAATTAAAGGAATACTTATCATATTTATTTCTCTGGTGATATTTGCCTGTGTCCAATATTCATCTTTACTTCTAATCCATTTGCTTCTATGAGAGAAATTTATCCCTTATTCATTTATTGACTTTTTTAAGAATCAAATTAAACCAGAAAAATAATGAGGTATTTATTATATGGATCATAATTGATAGGCTATTGCTATTATTTATATAATCTCATACATTTCCCAGATTTGAGCAAAGGGAGATAATATAATGTTAGCTCCAGTTTTCTTTTTCGAGCCCATATCATTTTTATGAATTCTTGTGTCACAGTGTTTAAATGCTGTACTTACCCAAAAGATGATAATTTAAAATCCATTAGCCACCTTGAAGGTAAAAAATAGTTTTCCATGGAGCTTAAAACATCAAGAATTCTGAAGCATCTCTAGTCTGTCCTATAACACATCTCTAGTCTGTCCTATAGGACATATTCTGTCATCATGAATACAAATTGATTTAACCCCATACAACCACTTAAATGTTGGATACATTTAAATTTACTGGCACAAACTATTACATAATTATCGTGTGCTATCCTAATCCTACCAGGTAATCAGAGATTTATTCTGGAGAGTTATGCTTGCCTGCTTGCTTCAACTGGAAAGCCATACTTAGAAATGATGGCCTGGATGCCAGGTGTACTTATCACAGGTGGTGTGTCATTGCTTAAGGTCTAATAGAAGACAACTTAAAACATAAACTCCATAAAGATTTAATTAGAAAATTTGGAGACATTTCATCATCTCAACAATAAAAGTGACACATTGAACACTAATGATGGGAGACTTGTGGCTTATGGGATGATATCAAGATATCATATATAAAGAAGGCAAAAGTTAATTAAAAAGACAGAAAAGAAAGAAAATCTGAACATGGATGTCACAAGAGATTATAAAATTTGTTTACCTATGTAGAGCAACTCAAGCCAAAAAACAATGGACTGGAAGAGCTGAACAGATGTCAAAAGTCAATTCAAGCTGCATATAGTATTATAATGAAATGGGCAACTTTTTGAATTAGAAACCCAAAATGGAACAAATAGTCTGTTTGAACACCGACACGGTAAAAATACTTAGTTTAAGTCTTGTAGAGTAATGTTGAAAGAACTGATGACAGTTATTAGACAATACAAAAAATATTGGAAGTAATGGAAGGAATGCATTGTCTTTTGCCAAAAGAAATGGATCAGTCTTCAAATATTTCACAATCAATGGCTGATGGTATTGAAGGGAAAAATTCCACTCTGTACTGGAGTGCTTATCATCTTGATGCTAAAGATAATTGAAGCAATAGCATAGAAGTTAAAATATAACCTTGATCATGATAGTGGGAGGGAGGAAGCATTTTAGAACTAGAGGAAAGTTGCATATTTCATTTTTGCTACATTGTACCCTGACTGGCTCATCACCTCCCCATCACCCCTCTGTAAGGGGATGTCACTTCCCCTGCAGATGGACCTTCGGTCCCTAGTCTGTACCCCCCCTCATTTGTAGTGATATGATTTCTAGTTCACTGATGCCTGATCCCTGATCCCTTTGATTCCTTATGGTCCTACCTACAGGCTGGTGTGATCCATCCATGTGGACTTCGTTGCTTCCTCTTCCCTGGGGTATGAGAACGGGGAAGTAGGTGAGGGAAGACATCAGACAACATTCGAAAAGACAAAGTTATAATATTTTGTAAATTATCAAGGGTTCATGAGGGTGGGGGAGCGGGGAGGGGTGGAAATAGGAGGAGCCAATGCCAGCGGCTTAAGTGTGGAAGAAAATGTTTTGAGAATGATGATAGCATCAAAGGTACAAAAGTGCTTTGCCTATAATGGATGGATGGGTGATGGATTATGCTAAGAGTTGTATGAGCCCCCAATAAATTGATTATATATATGCTTGCGAATATCACACCAGAATTCAGAAAACTTCTCATGGATAGATTTGTTTCACTAAACTTTAATGACAGAACACCTGAGGAGCTACAGAATGCTATCATACATGAAAATCACTACAGATCATTAAAAAAAGAATGAAAGAAAAGGCCAAAGTGCAAGAAGAGACAAACTAACTCTTGAATGCAGAATAATTGAAGCGGATGGAATAAATGATGAAGCAAAAAAGCTGAAAAGAAAATATGAAGCAGCAACTCAAGAAGATAATATAATGAAATATACAAAGATTGGTTTGAAACAAAAACAGAAAAAAATATTCAACCTATATCAAGTAAAGATGATTGAAGAGATATTTCAAGCCTGCAGCTAAAATATTGAAAAATTCCATAGGATTATTGAATAATTCAGAAAGCATAAAACTAAGATCAAAATAATACAGTCAGAGTTCCACCACATTCAACACTTTCAAGAGATAGCAAAGATCAAGAACCTAAGGTATTGAAAGAAAGATTCAAAATTCAATTGAATTAAAGTGAAACAAGGTTACAGGGATTAATGGATTACCAATTGAACCATTTCAACCAGCCGACGAAGCACTGGAAGCACACACCCAAGTATGCTCAGAAATTTGGAGAGGACAACCTCACCAATTGATTGGAAGAGATTCAAATTTTCCCACTGGAAAAAAATGTGCTCAACACAATGCAAAAATAATCAAACAATATTATTAATTTTACATATAAGTATATTTTTGCTATGGTTGTTGTTGCAAGGTGCCAGTGTTAGGCAGAGTCACCTAGAGAAACAAAGCCAGAACACTTATGATTATATATAGAATCTATATGGATAGATTTATACTGCATGAAGGAATATAGCAGCTAACAATGCATACAGTAATACAAAGGACTCAGTTCAACTCACTTCAGTTTAACAGTATGCTGGAAGTCCTTCAATTCAAGAGGGCTGCTGTATCCAAGGTAAAGGAAGAACACAGTTGAGCTTTCCCTTGAGCAATGCAGGCAATGCTGCCCACAGGCAGCAAAGAAAAGGGCCAGTCAACAACAGTTACCGACTCATGATTTTCGTGAACAAGGCCTGAATAGGATATGAAACTCAGGCAAAGTAAGATGACAAGACCCACCAATCTCAAGCTCAAGCAATGTACATACCAGTAGCATGGCAAATAAGGTCTCAATAGAATCTCAAGCTCTAGGTACATAATGCATGAGTTGGGTTGTGCCACAGGGAGTGAAGTTTCCAAGTTGAGCAGAGAACAAACTAAAGCAGCCACATGCTCCTCCAATCACCAGAGAGCAAGAGAAGGTGGTGGAGAACCTTACCAAGTCATTTTTCTCTGTGTCTGCCAATAATACTACAACCCGATTAATCCCACAGGTTCCTATTGGCCCAGTTGATAAAATAAACCTACCCATCACAGTCTACTCCTTGCAAATTTGGCACTGGTACACAATTTTTTAGTCAAATATAATTGCTGGATGTTAATGAAATCACACTTACACTTAACATCATACATACAAATAATAATGCACTGAGTCATTTGCTGTGAAGTGAGTTCCTTGATCTGAAGGAATGCTATATGGAATGCCATGCTGGTGCTTGAGGCTGGTAAGTTCCTGAGCTGCTGACTGTTGGTGACCCACCCTGTTGTTTGCTACCTGTGGGTACATTCTGCCTGTAATGTCCATGGGAAATCTCAGCCATCTGCTTTCTTGACTTTGGACCTGGTAGGCCTCATGATTTGAAGGGCTTCCAGTCTTCAGAATAAGCCTGTTCATGGAAGTGAGTTGAACTGAGCCCTCTGTACTGCTATGTGTACTAATTAACTGTTATATTTCTTCATGTTATATATAAATAGGTATTTTCATAAGTGTCCTCGTTTTGTTTCTCTAGTGCATTGGGTCTCAACCTATGGGTCGCAACCCCATTGGGGGTTAAATGACTCTTTCACCCAGGTCATCTAATTCATAACAGTAGCAACATTACAGTTCTGAAGTAGCAATGAAAATATATTTATAGTTGAAGGTCAACACACTGAGGAATAGTATTAAAGGGTCATGGCATTAGGAATGTTGAGAGCCACTGCTCTAGAGAATCCTGCCTAAGACAATTGGTACCAGGAGAGGGGTAAAATCATAAAGATGAAGAGCAGTTGCTTGTTTGACCTCTGCCTCATGATGGTTTTTCTTCTTTGACTAGCCAGTGGTCAGATATGTCCATGCAGTTTACTGGATTGTTTTCTGGAATGAATATGGGAAATTAAAGTTTTGATTCTTTTCTTCAGTTGTTGATTTGGTTATTCCTGTTTGAAATTTTGAAAATGAATATGATTACCGTATATTTTGAGGTCATGGGGCAAAATTCCTCCTTGAATTTCTCAGAGACCATGCTACTTAATGAAAATAGCTAACAGAAGGTCAAAATGACTAACAGAAAGCCTTGCCATACTTCCTACCAATTGAATAGCTTAGAAAAGGATTAAGATACATTAGATAAGGATTGAACATGACTGTTTTAAGAAATGAGATTAGTATCGGATTCTACTGATTTCTTCTTACTATTATTGATATGATGATTGATAGAAGTGATTATTGGGAAGTATGAAAATAGAGAATATGTAAGCCTAGTTTTCAGCCATTACACATTGAATCTTTAAATGGGTTTACGACACATCTTCAAAGAAGTCTCTGAAAAATAAGCCCCACCCAGTGTCTTGAGTGAACAAATATGGTAAGAAAACACACCCCTGACTCATACTCGTCCTGATTTAAATCAGCCAGTACTCTCATTCTGTTTCCCCAACTACCTTTTAATTCATGTACAGGTCTTACAGGAGCATAATGAAGTGTTCTGCAATTTCCATTTGGTATGATCCAAAGTTAAATGTCCTTTATAGTCAATAAAACAGAAATTCTATAACTTACTAATAATCTCTGCTTTTAGCCAAGATCTTCCTGAAATCAGTCATGATATCCCTTGTTCGATGATCTCTTTTGTATTCAGAATGATCCTATGGCAGCTCCATATCAATGTACTTACTACGACTACTATTGGGTAATCTTCAGCAGAATTGTATCTGCATGTGATATTGATGATTGTTTTCTTTTATTAAGACTTCCTTTTGGTCTTTTTATTTGGAATGCATGCAAATAAGGATCACTTCCATTCAATTGGAAAAGATACTCTCTTCCAGATTTCCTGGTGTAGATGAGTAAGCATTTTCAGTACTTTGTCAGTTTGTTGAAACATTTCAATTATTTTTCCATCAATTCTTGAGTCTAATTTTTGGCTAATTATTTCATTGTAGTTTGAAGTTCGTCCTTTAGCACCATGAGATCTTATGCATATATTACCTCCTGAATTAGCAGAAGATCAACTAGGTCTTTTTGGCATAGGGACGGTTTATTTCATGCCTCCACCTCATTTAATATTTTGCTCAAGGATTATTTCAATACTGCAACTTGTGGCTTCAATTTTTATTGAATTATTTCAATTTCCAATATAATCTGAGCATGTTTGTTTGTTTCTATTTGACTTTCTAGCTCAAGGTCTTTGAACATTTATAATGCCTAGCTTTGTCTTCTCCAAACATCCTTTGTTGTTCTCTATTCAGATCTTTGATATAATAATTACCTCCATTTTCCTAATTACTCTATGATTAAGAGAAATTTCAGTTTCTTCTGACACCCACTTTGAACTTTTCTTTCTTTCCTGTTCTCTTGTTTTAGCAGTTTGATTGGTACATAATCCACATATCATACAGTTCAATTGCTCAGTCCCATCAAGAAGAGTTGTACAATAGTCATCAATTTTAGAACATTTTCTTCATTTGTGAACTCATTATTTTAGCTCCTCATTTTCATCTTCCTTCCCTACCATATCCTAAGGAACCCATAATCTAGTTACTGTCACTACTGATTTACCTAATCTGGATTTCATATACCAAATATTTTTAATTAAAAAAAACTAGTAACAGCAACAAAGTAAAACAGATGAAACTTTAATAAAAAAGAAACAAAATATTAAAAATTAGAACAAATTTGACAAATTTTTCCTTATCTCTTTAAATGACTCGTTGCTATCTTTTTAAATCATATACTTGACTTCATCCCACAGGTACTCAGGCTTTCTGTCATTTGGTTCAATGCTTCAAATCTGTTCTTGAATCACAGGTCAAATAGATTCAAGGTTTTATTGTGGCTATCATAAGCTTGTTTTAATTTTCATCTGCTTCAACCAATATTTATATATGATCAAATGACCATCTGTTTCACAGTTAGCCACTGACCTAGATTTATTTGTTTTTATTAATTTCTTCTTTACAGTCTTCTTACCAAAGAGTTCTGCTGAAACTTCTTTACTTTGGGCAACCCTGCTGGTATTTGAAATACATGGCTTCCAGCATCACAGCAAAGCACAAGCTATTACAGTATAAAAAACTGAGACATATGGTGGAATTTTGTCTGCAGATATTTAAGAAATAGTTGCAGCGGTATGTTGAGATGGAACTACCATAAATTCAAGTCTGACTTGGTATGTGGGACATCACTGCTGATCTTGATGGGCCTTGGTTGAAAGCTGAGAACTTCAGAAAGATGTTTACTCATGATTTATCAATTATGCAAAAGCACTAGACTATCTGGATCACAACAAATTTTAGATAATATTGAGAAGTGTGAGAATTCTAGAAACCTTCATTTTGATAATGAGAATACTGCAAATCGACCAGGGGTATTTGTTCGATTACAAAGGAATATTGTTTGGTATCTGTTTATAGGAAACTAGCAAAGGTATGTGTCACAGTTGTATCCCTTCATCATTATTTAATCTGTATACTGAGAAAATAATCTAATAAGTGGTAATATATAAAGAAGAGCATGGAGTCAGGAATTTGGATAAACTCATTAGCAACCTTTAATTTGCAGAACACACAATTCTGTCTGCTGAGTTCTGGAAGCATTTACTGATGAAAATCAAAGTCCACCACTTTTAATGTGCTTGGAAACTCAATGCAAAAATGGTACAAACACTAAAAACCACATAAATAGACAACAGGATGATAACAAAGTAAAACATTGCTCAGAGATGGAGGTATCAAAAAAAAATAAAATGAAGTACTGCATTGGTAAAATCTGAGGCACAAGACCTCTGGAAAATACTAATATATAAGGATCTCTCTTTGAGGACTAAGGTGTGCCTGGCTCAAGTCAATTGGTATGTTCAATCACATTTTATGCATGTGAATGCTGGACAGTGAATAAGAAAGGTCACATGGACTGCCAGAAGAAGATAAAAATCAGTGTTGGAAGAGGTGCAGCGAAATTATAAGTTTGTTTTCACACACAAACATATAATAATCAAGAATGTACTTTGGAAGCAAGCATAGTAAGGTTTGATCTCATGTACTGTGGACATTTTAATCGGGATCAGTCCTTCAAAAGAGCATTTATTGCTGGATACAAGTGCATCGTAAAGAAAGAAAACCCTTAATGAAATTGACTTACATTGTGCCTGCAGCCATGAACTCAAACAGAAAAATTGTGAGGAGTTAGCAGGATCTAGGGGTGTTCATTATATAGTACATAAGGTTACAATGAGTTGGAAAGGACTCTATTATATAATAATGAAAACAGAATTTTTATTTTTCATAAAACACTTTATTATCTTTATTATAACAGTTGCTAATGAATAAACAGATAAAATGTAAATTTTAAAAATCATAGAAATTTTTATCAAATAAAAATGCAAATTGTGAATCTACTGTCTCAACACACTCTTTTTCCAGGTCTCTACATTTCTGAATACAGTGATTCCATCTCTTCTTGGAAGTTCTCTCTAGGTTTAAGGAAATCAAGACTTTTTCTTATGTGAGGATGAGAGCTCAGTCCTTGGAGAAGGGGACCATGTTTGGTAAAGTGGAAGGTTATAGAAAAAAAGAGAGACCCTCCATAAGATGGATTGACATTGTGGCTGCAACAATCCATTACTCAGCATGGCACAAGCCAGGACAGCGCTTCCCTCAAAGTGTCAGAACCAGTTGATATCTGCTCGAAGTCATCTACCAACAAGATCCCTTCTCTGAAGGATTCCTCATTCGTTGATTCACACTATCAAAATGGAAATTTGGATATAATCAAGAGGCTTACCTGTTCATCTCTTATGAAAGGTTTTCAGAGTATAGAAAACAAAAAGAAGACTGCAGGAATAAGATCAGGTGGTGTAGGATGGAGGGAATGTCCCAGAAGATTATTGCAGGACAATTCTTGACATATTCAAAGAATGAGCAGGTGTATTGTCATGATAGGAAGAAAAGCACAACTCCTCAGTGCAATTTTTGTGGTGCTTTAATCATCAATACAGCATTTAATTATTATTTTTTTCCATTAGCTCCTGTGATCATTCTTTCTTTTGAGTAAGTCTAGCAAGCTTGACCCTTTGGATTCCAATCTTTTTGCCTAGAACTTATCTAGCCCTGCAGATTCATTCAGAAACAATTTATATATATATATATATATATTTAAATAATGCTAGTTACTAGCTAGAGAACTGACTGCAGCCATCCATTGATCACATATAAATAAAACACATTTTGTTTATAATTAACCTATGTTAGTATGAACTGGAATTCTAATAGCAATACTTTTTGATTTATCATCATAGCTGTTTGTTCATCTTTATATCATAAATATCTTGAAAACTAAATATATTCCAGTACAATTAAGCAAGACATATGAGAAAGCATAGTAAATCCTACTTTAGAACATATATATATATCATAATATAAAACAAAATTATATATAAAAATGAAGATAATGCTGTTATTGCCTCAGGACATGGAAAATTAATTTAGTAGTAGAAAATCCAAAGAAGAATCTATTTGACTTGTCTTCAAACACAAACTTATAGTAATCAATGGGACATACTTGATATTTGCAACTATTTTAATTTTGGTTGGTTAATATACAGAGTTTAAAAATTAATTGGCAGAAGATCTAACCTTTAAAGCAATGTATAAATCTTAATAAATATTGAAAAGACTCACATTCTTAAATAAGCTAGCCCAAATTTCTTAAAGAAAATGCCAATGCTATTCTTTATATGCTAAACGATTTTTCTTGAGAAAATTAATAAAAACTAGAGGAAATGAAACAGAACTTCAGGGCTTCTGTCTTTATAGAACTTGCTTTTAAGGGATGCTTGTATCTGCACATGTGTTATTTTATATTTTTACAATATATTACAAAGTTTTCAGCTGATGTACATTCACTCTCATTTACTAGTTTGAATACATATTTTTAATTTTATTCCAGAATTTGTTTTAGCACATGCCATGGCATAAAAATCAAAAATATTATTGTCAAAATTACTGAAATTTTGCCAAGATTTATAAAACCACCTTTAATGTGAACATTTAATTTTTTTATAAATCATTTTATTGGGGACTCATACAAGTCCCATCATGATCAATACATGTTAATTGTATGCACACCACATTTGCACACCTGTTGCCATCATCACCCCCGAAACATTCTCCTTCCACTTACCAGTTTTCTAAATTTCCCCTCTTTCCCCTCTCCCCAATGAACCCTTAATAATTTACACATTGTTATTACTTTTTCATAACATACTCTGTCTGATGTGTCCCTTCACCCACTTCCCGACTGTCCATACACAAGAGATGTCATATATAGATTCCTTCAATTGGCTCCCCCCTTCCACTCCACCCTCCTGGTATCACTACTCCCACCACTGCTCCTGAAGGAATCACCTACTGAATGCCCCATATTTCCAGTTCCAGTGTACTTCCCCGGTCTAGCTGGATTTGTAAGCATATAATATGTGCTCTAAAAAATGTTTACAAGATGTAAAAAAAACTAGAAGAAAGCAGCAGGGAACAAAATTATAAGGGGAAATATAAACTAAACCATTTAACTTATTATTTTTTAAAGATAAAACTGAAATAGCCAGGGATAACCAAGCAAAGATAAAGATGACAATTTTCTTGATATAGAACCATTTATTGGAAGCTACAGTGGCACAATTGGTTAGCACCTGGTACTTACAGGGATTCATTTATTTATATTTGATATTAACTATGGTCTTGCTTCATAAACTATCTTACTCTGTTAACTTATTTGTATATTCTAAAGAAAAAGTAAGTTAAAGCACACATCTCTTAATAGTCATTCACAATAAAAATATTGACACTTTATGAAAGTTTTTCTAATCCTGCAGCAAAAATTGGAAACAAAATTTGTATATGCTGTGTGAAATGCATTTGTTTGGAAGCCGTCCTGCCTTGAGGCAAGGGTGTCTTGTGTAGTGACAAAATAATTATAGAGACTTGGTCTATTTGAGCAGATAGTGACAGTATGAGTGGAAGGATATGTCCTCATAAATATTTATATATGCATTTCAGCTGATTACTAAGGCAGCATGTCTTTTATCCACAGTCACACTCTAATTGGATCTCTATCACTTGAAGCAACCAAGATTCATCCTACTTCACTCTTTGGCTCAAGTTCTTTACTGCATTTGATATAATTTTGCAAAAATTAGTCTATTTTATTTTGCTATGATTTCACCATCACCTTTCTTAGCAAATATTTTTGGTTGACTAATTTAGTTTATATTTTGGTCACAATTTAGGAAGAGATCATGCGTAACTTTCTACTTATTTACCAGAGTGTCTATCATGTACTACTATTATGTTGTATTATGAAGGCAATACTGAAAATGAAGATTTTTTTAAAAATCTATATGGGATTTTGTATCTAGATGCTATTTATATAAGAAATCAGCAGTTCAGATAGATGGACTTTTTCTTATCAATTGAATGTTCCATTTCTAAGCTCAAAATTTTCTGTTTCTACCACAAGTATGTAAGCTCTTCTAAAAAATAGCATAATGTACTTGGTTTAGTACATCATTCGCAGCAGGTGTTTAATAAATGTGTAAACATGTGAAATTATCACTGTGTATTATTGATAAGTTTATTTTCTTGATATTTTGCTAGTAAGAATATTTTTGTTTATGGGGAAAAATCAGCAGGTGGTACATTCATCGTTATGTAAGATGATTTTTACTCTTCACTGAGATTTGTGGAGCAAAAAAAATCTCACTGGACCATATGTTATAGTCTTTTAAATATAGCTTTCTAGTTTCTAGTAGTTTATAAATATAGTAGTTGCTAGTAGCTTATACATTGTAAAAATATGGATATCTGGGATATTTAGAAGACAGCAGACATTACAGGGCATAATGATATCAATAATGACTTCTTTTAAGTTTAAATATTATTTGTTTTATTTTCTGAAGTGTTCATGACAAGGATGAAAGAATCTGGAACATTTCTGGGTATCTTTGAATGTTTACTAAGTTTTCTTCATATTTCATTAGATGATATCACAAAACCAGTACTACTATAGTTGCATTGTCTGCTCAGGATTGCCAACTGCATCGACTGTTTATTTACAGCAGCCAATAAAGATAATTATATTCAATTGGATTTTTATTCAAAAATATACCCTACCCTCCAAGAGTATCAAGGCACATGAACACCAGAATTAGAAACTGAAATGGAAACACTTCAAATTGTTCACATGTCTCACTAAATATTTTCATCATATTCAACATTGATTCTTCTTTTATTTTCATAGCTAAAAGAGCTCACAAATCAGGAAGTGGGTATTGGTTGGCCTGTAGATTAGACAGAAATAGAACAAAATAGATTATTGTTTTAGAAACAAAAAATATAAGAGTTGGAAAAATTTCTTTAATTATAGAATATGAATTTTATTGTATTTAAATTTCCATATGAAAATGGAATTATTAAAACTTATCTCCTTGCTGAATAATAGATTAGGATTCATTGTGATCCCATTTTCAGCAGCTTCATTGGGCTCCCTTGAGGCTCATGTTTCGGCAAGTAGATCGCCATGAGTTTCTTGTGTGGCACCACTGATTAGACTTGGACCGTCAAACTTTAGGTTATTTTTCAAGGGCAGAACCACACCCAAGAACCTACTGAACTATTTGTCTTAACAAAATTTGGCCCAACAAATACTGACCTCACATTAAGATGGAGTTTTCCCGGGTGATGCAAATAGGTAAGCATTTGACCTCCAACTGAAAAGTTGGAAAAACTGATTAAGCAAACCGAAAATCAGCTCAGAGGAAAGGCCTCTTCTGTTCTTCTTTTAAAAGATGGCATCCTTGAAAAGCTGCTGAAGCACAGTTCTAATTTCAGAACACCAGATCATCTTGAGTCTAAAATGACTGTATGGCAACTGTCTGCTTTTATGGAAACATTAATAAGAGATGTAAGCTATTTGAATGAGCTTATATTGTTTGATCTCTAAGAATATTGGGTCTAGATTATTGTTACTCACCTGTAACTGGCACATGGTATTAAATATCAGTTATTGCAATCATTAGAAAATATATTACAAACAAAACCTGCCCCAATATGACTATAATATGAGAAATAAAGTTTTTTTTTTATATAAATGGTTGAGGCCTTAATTTACCATCATAACATGTGTTTGGGTCTTTAAAATATATATGTTGAGACATGCATTGAGTTTAAGTGCACAATAAATTATTTATTCCAATCTGATTAGGAAAAGTCATTTCCCTGATTAACTTAAAACCATGCTTTGAAAATATCTCTTACAATATTGCACACCAGTACATGGAAGGCGCCCATGTCTACTCTGATCTGCCTTCAGTCACCGTGCTCTAGAATTCACTTGGATTCAGTATTTTCTTCTTACATCAAGCTTACACTTTGTTCTCCTACTTTCTTAATATTTCTGTTTTGAACATGTAAAATTATTGTTAAAAGTTCTTTCCAATGCCCACCCCAAAAAGAGTTCTTACTAATTTTATTCTTGATGTATGCATTAGAAATGATCTTATTTCTCATTTGTTGATTCATATACAAAACAATTAATCAAATGAAACTTAAGTACTTGATATATGCTGTCTTAGTTTTGGAATGCCAGTAGCATTGTTGGAACTAGGGAATATATAAATAGGCAAGGTGGCATTCCTTCTCTTAAAAAGATAATATAGTAGACATATTATATTCTACATATTATATGTGCAGTTCACATAGTAGTCTTAAAGTACATCCACCATTGGGTGCACGTCAACATTTCTTGTAGAGTTTTATCAAGGTTTACATTGAATAGGTCATAGTACTTAACTGTATTATCACAAATATATGGAATTGAGTCCTGTGTGTACGTTAGCCAGGACTTCATTTTTTATTATGAATCTGTTTTTTTATAATTTTAGTTACTTATATATTTTCTATAGTTTTAGATGTATATTTATCAAATTAATAATGTATTCTGTTTTATATATCATTCATATTCTCAATGTAAATTAAGTAGTATAGCATTGTTGTCTAGTTATGGTTGTATGCTATTTTCTTACTTAATTAGACTAGCAGCGTCTTGCAGAGGAGGCACGAGTTTAATGCTATGCTATATTGTTATGTGCTAGCAAGTTGATTCAAATGTGGAGGCTCTGTATGGGACCTGAATGGAATAGAACTTCACCTTAGAGTTTCTTTGATGCAGTATTTACAAAAGCAAATGTCTTCTACCCTTGAGCTTCTACTCTATTTGAACTGGACATGTTTTGATTACCAGAAAACTGCTTTAATCACTGCTTTCAAACTATTGCTTCGCAAGGGCTTTCTATGCTATGGAATACTCAGTGAAATGTTTAACAAAAGCTGTACTTTAAAATTACTCTTGATTGACTCTTCTTAATCATTTTGGTCACGTGGGTTTGCTTAATATAACTCTTTTATTTAAATAGTGGTGTAGGTGAGGAGTACTGCTCCCATGGTCTTCCAGAAATACTAACAAATCTGTCTTGAATGAAGTACAGCAAGACTGCTCTGTATAGGTGAGGAAGCAATACTAGTCTCAAATCCTTTGCACTTGTTAAAGGAGAGACAGTGGTAGATGAAATAATGTCAGATCTAACTCATAGCAAACCTATGTATAACAGAACAGAATACTACCTTATCTTGGAATATCGTGTTTCGTTAAGTAGAAGGTCAATGGACAAAAGGAAGACCTGAAAGAGCTGTATCAGCACAGTAGCTTCCACAACACATTCAAACATAACAACTGTGAGAATGGTACAGAACCTGATAGAATTGCATTGCTTCATTTTCCTGTACTCAATATCTCTGTGGGTTGGAATATGCAAGAGGTCATGTACCAACATCATACTCTCTCTAACTCTTCCCTACTAAAAAGGTAGGAACATGGGCAAAGGGGTGTAGAGGATTGTAACTCTGGAATCAGTTTTGGTATTCAGTTGGGTAAAAAAATTAGTCAATTTAGAATGAAGGGGAATTCCATAACCATCGATAAAGAACAACTCTACCGAAAGTGGGAAAAGCAGCAGAGACACCCAAGATGGTGTCACTAAGAGTCGCAGACACACCAGATGAGAAATAACAATATCATGAGGCAGAACAGCAGGCAGGCTTACTGGCACAAGGAGGCAGAGATCAGGGTAGCATGTGACCAAGTGACTGAGGGCCAGAGAAGCTGACGACCACGGCAGGATGCCTGAAAAGAGATCTCGTGGACAAAATGATAGTATTTTTTAAACTTGTTGCCATATTTTAAACTCATAAATCCTCATAATCTGAGTGGTTTCTTTGAATTTTGTGTGATCAGACAATAGCAGTGGACCCAGCAGAGAAGTAGAGTGCCATAGGGTGAAGGTTGGTGTCAGAAAAGAATAAAGGAGAATGAGGTGGAGTCTTGTCCGACATCCGCTTTGTGTCAAGTGGCTTTGACTTAGGGTCAAATTGAATCCCCTCTTTTTTTAGCCAAAGGATGTCAGGTACAATTTCTGCAATAATGAAATGCACCCACTTTCTTACTATTTTTCACCAAAATTTTTCACCTTCTCTAATTTGACATATTTAGACATAGACTAAATGCTTTAGAGTACAGGAGAAGTCTGACTCAGAAATCAGTGAGATAATAGCCAAATATTCAGGGAGATGAAGGAACATTTATATTACATACTGTGATAGGCATACATATATACTATACCTATATAGTGCTATTTGGGGGAGTTAGATAGTATGAAAATGGGGCGATATCAAAGTGGTTTATATATAACAGACAAGAATCTGCTTCTGACGCCAGGGAGTAAAAAGAAATCCATCCAAGCTCCACTGTTTTTATGTTTATGAAAAGTTTTTCCTCCAAAAATTATTGATGAGATAATTCTATTCCAGAATAAGTTGTGGGAGCTTGACTCCTCTGTGGAACAATTTTAAAATCACTTTTCACAGGGAGTGCTGATAATCAAAACCAGGAAAATTAAGTTCAAATAGTGGTTTACTATGTACTAGGCTATGGACTACATAAATTATCACATTTTATTTGACCACATGTAATAGATAATATTATACCTTTCATAGTATGGCAGTTTGTTTATGTGTGGTAGTGGTGTATATTTTAAGGGTTTTATTATAAAATAGAGATTTCTTTCAATGAATAAATATATATAAAACCCTTTACATATAAATACATTAAAAATGTTTAGAAGTGTCCAGGTAACCCTCAGCATGGACATGTTCAAGAATCG
This sequence comes from Nesogale talazaci, assembly GCA_004026705.1. Classification (NCBI taxonomy): domain Eukaryota; kingdom Metazoa; phylum Chordata; class Mammalia; order Afrosoricida; family Tenrecidae; genus Nesogale; species Nesogale talazaci. Next base: position 23,470 of record PVJH01008353.1, read on the forward strand.
AGGCATTTATATAAAAGCAATAACGCAAATTATATTCATGAGAGGAAAAATGTGTATAGGAAAAGGTGAATCACCTTGCTGCATGTATTTCAAAAATACTCAGAATTGAGAAAAAATGAACACTTGTATAAATCAATATAAACGTAATTATAGATGAATGGTATAATGTATATTTTATAAAAGTCTATGCTGGATATCCAGAATTATTGGACAGAAGTTTGGGTGAAACAAGGTAAGACAGGACTTGATAATTGCTAAAGCTTTATATTATGGAATTAGAGAAATGTATGCATAAGTTCTGTAACTCAATAATAAATAAGTTAAAATGAGAAAGCAAAATAGGTCAATATGCAATTTAAAACTCTGATGAGTTAACAAGAAAAAGAAAAGAGAAAATTATTTCTTTTTAATATAATTCAATCCTGCAAGCCATGAATTTCTTGTCAACCGAGATGCAATTAACATCCATGAAATTATAAAATTTTCCATTTGCCTTTGCCCACCTATTACAATTGTCACTAGTGGCTATCTAAATTATTCATTTTATATGGTGAACAAGTGATTATTCTTAAAACAGATCCCCTTCTTTTTAAAATTGGTTTTTTTCCATTCTCCAGTTGGCCCAAACCATTACTGAATTAAATGTTTCTTAATGAAGAACACTGCTTCACTGAACTTTGCTTTGTCTGTGAATCAGAGAAATGATTTAAAATTCCAAACTTGGAGCTGCATCTCAAACGGAGATGGTTCAGTGCTGGAACGCTTCATCACTTCATGGAGGGCCTTTTTCTGAAACCCGATATTTTTTGTCTCTTTGTGAAACAAGATTCTTTCAGAGAATCTTTTTCTAATCAATAGGTCTAATTGAACATAGTCTGTGTGCTCATTCTAATAAGCACATAAATTTTATCAAGTAAACAGAAATTGTAAGATAAACATAAACGTGTAAAATAATGGGAAAAAGGGAAGTAAATCTAAAATGCAAAATGAGGGCATAAAATAGCATTTATACATCCTTCCTCCATTTCTCTCCTAGAAGTTTCTCCAGAGGAATAGCTGCAAATCGAATTTCTTATCCTCTGCACTAGTACTGTTACACTTTCTAGAAGGTGAAAACAGTGTGTTAAAATGACTCGTCTTTTATTCTCTCATGTCTCCTCCTTTCTGAATCATTCATATGATGGAACAGATCAAATGTGGCAAAGTAGGTCTGATTAACTTAAGTTTCTCCTTGTTTCGAGTCCCTTTACAGAGCAGAGGAGAGTAAAATCAAAATGAAAATAAAACCAAAAACTCACAAGTACCAAGTAAAGATTTATACTTAAATATGTACTGTTTAACTTCCTTTACCTGGCCTGTTTCATGGTAACTTATTAATCCAACTGCTAATAATGTGGGGTTTTTATTTAGTTGTTCTTTGTACCTAGTTCCCTCTCATAGAATGTAATTTTTATTTTACTTTTTAGACATTATCAAAAGTGTCTGATAGGAACATCCTCAGTCAAAGTAGCATAAAACTGCCACAAGGAAATGTTTAATGTTACTGATTGCACAAAAACATAGTTTCTAGAGTAAACAACTGATATATTTGGATACTAAACACAATATTGGAGGTTCAAGTCTAGTCAGTGGGGTGTACAAAGAAAATCCAGTCAGTGGTGTGTATAAAGAAAATCCATGAACTCTGCTTCTGAAAAATCAACCCTGAAATCCCTCGGGAGTGCACTTCTACTTGGACAAATTTGCATTGCCATAAATCAGAATTGACCCAGCTGCAACTGGCATACTAGTATATATTGCTATTTATACATAGATATCCAGAAATAGCATTATTTTAATATAAAATCATTGATTTAATGGTTGAGGATTTAGATTGTTCAAAAATATATTTCAGCTAGTGTGGTAGTTAAATAATTGTCAATTTAAGGAATAATCATCTAGGGATAGAGTCTAGCCTGTCAATCGGATCATAGCGAGAGAGGTCTCTATGTGGGCATAGCCTTCCCCTGAGAATTGTGGGAAATCCGGCGCTTCCTCCATGGGTGCTCGAGATACTTCCCTGGAGTCATTGCAGATCACATGGATGCAATCAGACCTCTGACGCTGGAGGAGCCACAGAGAGAACCCTGCCAGTGATGAGATGCTTACAACACAAGTGAATCCAAAGACTTTCTATCACTGGCTTGTGATGCACCTGCCTTTGACTTCATTGCATGTGTTTCATAAGTCTGAAGAGGAGGTTATAGATTGATATCAGACATACAGGCTAATATCAGACTTGTGGCCTTGGACTGAACTAGGTTGGGATGCTTTCTCAATGTTTAATTGCTCTTGTATATAAACCTCCCCCTTAAATACATATGTGTACCCATGTATTTATTCCTCTACTCTACTCAGACTAAAACCGCTAGCATTTCATTAGTCTTTGAGCACACGTGTAAGAATCCATAGCTCTACAGCATACCCAAATATCTCAAAATTTAGCTTGAAAGCCACACAATAAGAAACTGTTACTTTTATTTCATAGGTGTTTGCTTCAGTTTATGGTTGAACCAGTATATCTCTATGATATGGAAATCTCCCTCCTCTACTCCCTCAGATGTCAAAAATTGATTTTGCAGTCAGTAGGAACATCATGCCCACCCATGTCCTTTCTTATTTCTATCTTTCTCTTGCAGTTTTTCAGAAAGCAATCACCTAACCTCCAGAGTGTCAAAATTACAGTATTATAAATAACTCACCTATGAAACTCCAAACTCTCAATATTCTGCTCATTGTTCTTCAGAGCAAGGGCCTATATATGCCTAGTCAATTAACTTTACCCAAGAACACTCATTTACCAAAACCATGGGTTTTGTAACATAAAGTAGTTATTTTAATGCAAAATTTTCACAATAATGCTAATATTCCAGAGATTCATATGATATTTAAATACAAAATGAAACTAAATGAATAGGCAGCCACCATTCATTATCAACTATTGAATGCAACAAATTAATATTCTTAAGTGCACTATTTTTGAATCCAAATTTTTCTTTTAGTTTTGTCTTGTGGGAAATTCATCTTTATAATGAATGTTTTAAGAGATAAGAAATATGAATTCAAAGTCAAATATAAGGTTTAGTTTTGATGCCTATACTACTTCTATTTCCAAAAGTGAAATTTCTTTTTTTTTCTCATGGGATAGGCAATATTTTAGAAAAAGGATTTTGTGGGGCTGAGCCCCCGGTGGCATAAGTGAGGGACTGCAGCCCATGGACTTGGTGTTTCAAATCCAACGGCGGCTCTCAGGAGTGTCACTGGATAGCGCCCACAACCACCAGAAGCAGTGATGCGCCCCCCCCCCGCCCCCTAAAAAAGGATTTTGCTAGTGATGAAGAAATTGAAAAATCCTACCAACAACTTCAGTCTGATATTGACCAAAAACTGAACCAAGATGCATAGATAATTATTGGCATATGGAATGCAAAATTTGTAAAAAAGAAAGTAACTTCATTAGAAAATATGGTCTTGGTGATAGAAATGAAGCTGGAGGCTGTGTGATATAATTTTGCAAAACCAATGACTTGTTCACAGCAGATACCTTTTTTCTCAAAACATAGGGTGACTATCCACATCCCGAAGGAAATCACAGAAATCAAATTGACTACATTTATGGGAAGATAGCACAGAGCACCTCAGTATCAGCAACTTAAACCAGACCAGGATCTGATGGTAGGACAGCAAATTCAAGACAAAGCAGAAGAAAAATTTTAAATGGCCAAAATGAAATACAGGTGCACAAATAGTAAATCATGTTTTATTTATAGTCTCTGAAGCACTGAAAGGCCATGCAGATGTGAAATATCCTGATCAAAAGTTTGCAATGCAAAGGGAAACAGACTCACTTGTTTTCATAGTTTAAAATGTTATGTCAATTAAATCTGCACCAGTAGTTCCACTATAGTACCTGACTATAAATCAATGCCTTTAAAAAATATTTTTAAATGATTTTATTGGGGGATCTTACAGCTCTTATAACATTTTGTACCTCATTTGTATCAAGCATATTTGTACACATGTTGCTATCTTCATTTCCAAATACTTTTTACTTGAGCCCTTAGTATAAGCACCTCTCTCTCTCTCTCTCCTTTTTTTTTTTAATAGATCGTTTTATTGGGGACTCATACAACTCCCATCACGGTCAATACATACATCAATTGTAAACAGACCACATTTGCACACTTGTTGCCATCATCACTTTCAAAACATCCTCTCTCCAAATAGGCTTCCAGTACCAGCTCCCATGTTCCCCTCCCTACTGATTCCCCCTCCCCCATGAACCCTCAATAATTTACACATTGTTATTACTTTTTCATATCGTACATTGTCCTATGTGTCCCTTTACTCATTTTCCTATTGTCTGTGCACTAGAGAGGAGGTTATATGTAGATTCCTGAAATTGGTTCCCCCTTTTTATTCCACCATTCCTCCACCCTCCCGGTCCCACCATCACCACTCCCACCCCTGGTCGTGAAGGGATCATCTATCCTAAATTCCCCAAGTTTCTGTCTCCAGTATACACCCCCTTGTCTAGCGGGATTTGTCAGGTAGAATTGGGATCATGATAGAGGGTGAGAGGAAACATTTGAGAACTAGAGGATTTTCTAAGCAACTAGAAAGTTGCTTATTTCGTTGTTAACTAAACTGTATCTTGACTGGCTCCTCCCTCCCTGAGACTCCTCTGTAAGGGGATGTCACTTCACCTATTGATGAAATTTGGGTCACCAATCTGTACTCCCTCTCATTTATAATGATATAACTTTTAGCTCTTTGATGCCTGATATTGGATGCCTTCAACACATCATGGTCACACAGGCTGGTGTGCTTCTTCCATGTGGGCTTTGTTGCTTCTGAGCTGGATGGCCACTTGCTTACTTTTAAGCCTTTACGACTCCAGATGCCATATCTTTTGATAGCCGGACACCATCACCACATTTGCTCATGCACCCATTTTTCGTCAGCAACCATGTCAGGAATGTGAGTACACTATCTTATGATTTTTAGTTCTTGAAGACTGATAACAGTTCCCTTTGACACCCCGTGGTCCCACAAGCTGGTGTGCTTCTTTCATGTGGGCTCTGTTGCTTCTGAGCTAGATGGTTGCTTGTTAACTTTCAAGTCTTTAAGACCCCAGATGCTACATCTTTTGATAGCCAGGGACTACCTGCTTTCTTAACCGCACCTGTTTATGCACACATTGGTTTTCAGTGATAATTTTGGGAAAGTGAGCATCATGGAATGCCAGTTTAATAGAACAAAATGTTCTTTCATTGAGAAAGTACTTCAGTGGAGGTCCAATGCCCATCTGCTGTTCTTAAACTAACCCTATAAGTATATGGATGATGATCTATTTCTCCATATCTGAAATTTGTTATTGTGATATTTACACATTTTGAAACACCAATAAAATTTAATTTTGAAAAGCTTTTTGTAGACCAATCCTATATATTTCCAAGTATTTCTACAGAACTGCGAATGAGGCCTTTTCTTAATAAATGTTGATATTATCACTTACTTATTTGATCAGGTTCACTTTCAAAATCTACTGCCCATTAAATTTAGTAGAGATATTTGACCATACTATAACACCACCTCTAAAGATATGTCCAGCCTCTCTTGTGTTCTTATATTAAGCTTCTATCTGTATATGGTTAGTTAATAACTCCCATACTTTTAACTATACCAGCTTTATTCAAACCACTCTTTGATTTTTGTTTGCTTGTTTGTATCAAAATCAATGTCAAATACTAGTGTTCAAAAACTTTAACTATTATTCCCACCTCTATCCCTGGCAATGATAATTTATTTGAAGAATCATAAAATATTTATTTTTGCATTTTCTCATTTAATACAAGTCAGTTTTCTCAATGGATATAAAGTCATGTCTTTAGTGCATAGGAAAAAAACATCTGAACCTAAAGATTATTTTAGTTTCTGACGATAAGGGGAAGGAAGTAGAGTAAATATGAAAGGCACTATAAAATACTTACATATCTTATCTCATTTATTTCTCCCTCCAAATCTATGAACATCCTTAGCTCTATTATAAGTTAAAGGAAAATAAAATCTAGAGAAAGAACAATTCAAGATCAACATAATAGTATTTGTGAATTCAAAGAGAAATCCATTTGACTTCATAGTCATGGTTCCTTTCTACTACACACTGTCCTGCCTACGAGACTAGAACTATGTAGGAAGGGGTGCCCCTCTAAAAACAGAAAAAGTTCTATGGGGCTGAGCTGTCCTAGTATGATTTTTTTCCTCCTAGGTGAGCATGCAGCAGTTCACCCCGTGACTTCACCTGGGAAGATTCTCTCTGGTTACAGTGAATATTTTCATGAAAGTAGTTTCACTAGAACAGCAGTTCTCAACCTGTGGCTTGCAAATCCTTGGGGGATCAAATGACACTTTCACAGGGGTCCTCTATGAACATGAGAAAGCACATATTTCTGATGGTGTTAGGAACCGAGACACTGTTTCTTATCATCTCCAGGTGGGTCCTCCCACAAGCAGGTATACCTACATATGAGTATATGTAATGAAGACTGTTACTCATGCTACACTATGGTTCAAGACAAAATTTAATTTGTAATTAGAAATTAATTTCACAATATATAATTGCATACTGTTTTGTGATTGATCACTATACTTTAATTATGTTCAATCTGTAATAATAAAAATTTATTCACAGGGAAAGAAGGACCAGATATCAACCCAGTGCTCCAAGATGTGAATATAGCATACCAGCATCAAGCAGGGAACCAATAGAGAGATTTGAGGGGCTGGCCCCAGTCCCAACTCTATGGGCAGACTCACCTCCCACAGAAGAATTTACTTCAGAGGACAGCACTGAAGTCACAGCTCAGGGAGAGGGACATGATACGAGCACACAGGAGCAAAACGAAGGGAGAGAAAGAAAGAGTGGAGCACACCCTGGCCCACCATTCCCTAAGGACAATAGTCCCACTTAGCGCAGCCAAAGCACAGAGAGAACCACAGGGCCTGCCCAACAGCAAGACACGATGTTCCTTGCTGAGCCATAGTGCTGTGAGCGGCAACACTGGAGACACACTGCATGGGAATTGTGTCCCATCTGACCCCACCATACTGAGGTAAAATACTAGGTTGTGCAACAGAGCAGCAAGGGGGACAGAGCAAAGAAGTCCCCAGGGGATAAGAAAAAGTAGATGCTGAGGCCAGGGCATGGTACCCCATCAGACTTGACCAGGAAACACTCCTAAAGGTCAACAAACAGACCTTGAACTATTTGCAAGCTTTGTTCTCTTTTTTGTCGGCTATTTTTTTTTGTTTTGTTTTGTTTTGTTTTGTTTTATTGCTTTGTTTTGCTTTGTCTTTTATTTTCTATATTATTATCTCGGCAGATTCATCTGGATAAGATAGGAGGGATAAACAAGCTGGAGGAGAGAACAATGAGACCAATGGGACCAAGGGAATGTGGGGGAGGGGGGTTGGCTGAGGAAAGGAAGTGGGTGTAACAAACCCAGGCACAAGGAAACAACAAGTGATCCAAAATCAATAGCAAGGAGGATTTAGGAGACCTGGTATGGCTAGTCAAAGGCAATATAACTGAGAGGAATTACTGAAGCTCAACTGAAGGGAACAAGATAGTGGGACAAAAGGAAAGTAAAAGAAAATAGAGGAAAGAAGTAAGAGGCAAAGGACATTTACAGAGGTCTAAATATAGGCATGTTCATATGTAAATATATTTATATAAGACGTCGGGGAAATAAATCTATGTGCATATACTTTTGGTTTAGTAGTAAGGTAGCAGATGGACATTGGTCTTTACTCAATTACTCCCTCAATGCACGAACACTTTGTTCTATTAACCTGGCATTCTGTCATGTTCATATTCTCTACAGGATCACTGAAAACAAAGTGGTGCATATGCAAATGTGGGGAAGAAAGCTGATGGTGCCTGGCTTTTTCCAGAGATATAGCACCTGTGACCTCAAAGGCTTGGCGGTAAATGAGCAGCCATGTTGCTGAGAAGAGAAAAACTCCGCATGGAAGAAACACACCAGCCTGTCTGATCATGAGGTGTCCAGAGAATCATGTATCAGGCATCAAAGAACAAAAAAATCACATCATTGTGAATGAGGTGAGAATGGATTAGAGACACAAAGCCTATCTGTAGGCAACTGGACATCCCCTTGCAGGGAGGAAACGAGTCAGTCTGGGTGCAGTATATAACTTTCTTCTAGTACTTTCATGCTTCCTCCCCACCACTCTCATGATCCCAATTCTCTTTACAAATTCAGCTAGCCCAGAGGATGTACGCAATTGTACAGATAAGAGCTGGGAACGCAAGGAGTTCGGTATAAAAGAAACCCTCGGTATCAACAATGAGAGTAGCGATACCAGGAGAGGAAGTGAAAGGTGTGGGAGAAGGGGGGGGGCGATCAAAATGATCTACATATGACCCCCTCCCTGGTAGTCAGACAGCAGAAAAGTGAGTCAAATGAGACAGTGGTCAGTGTAAGACCTGACATAATAATAATAATTTATAAATTACCAAGAGTTTGTGAGGGAGGGTGGAGAAAGGAGGAGAAAAGCAAGAAGTTGGTACTATGAGCTTAAGTAGAAAAAAATGTTTTGAGAATAATGATAGCAACAAATGTACAAATGTGCCTGGGTGGATGCATGGATTGTGGTAAGAGTTGTATGGGCACCCAATAAAATGATCAGAAAGTAGAAAAATACATCCTGCAAATCAGATTTTAAATTAAAGTTCATAACATTAGCAAAATTACAGTTATGAAGTAGCAATTAAAATAATTTTATGGTTGGGGCGTTCACCACAGCACAAGGAATTATATTTAAAGGCCACAGCATTCCCACTGGGCTAGAACCTTGTTTGCTGTGATGGGCAATTTAAGAGAACAACGCATGGCTGTGAAATTGTGTTTTCTCTTCAGAAAAAATGCTGCAGAAACTGTTTTGATGTGAACCCAGATTACAAGGACAGTGCTATGGGAAAAACTGAAGTGCACGAGGGGTCTCTTATTTCACAAATGGTGAAATGTCGACTGATGACAAACCTCATTCCGGATGCCTGTTAACTTCCGTCAACATCCTGAACAGATGGAAATACCGACAAGTAGTGCATTTGGAATTCATTCCACCAGGTCAGATTATTAATCAAGTTATCTTTTTAGAAGTTGGGAAAGGAATGTGTAATCGAGTTTGACAAAAAAGTACAGATTGTTGCAGAAGGGAGACTGGTTTGTCCACTGCAGTGCACCTGCTCACACGGCCATCTCAGTGCACCAGTCTGGAGCCTACGGCACTTGGCTTCTCTTGCCCAATGCACCTCTCTCACCTGACCTTGCTTCATGTGACCTCTCTGTTTCCATGAAAGAAAAGGGTCATGAAAAGACAGAGATGGGAAGAGATGAAGAAGAAAACAATGAGAAAGGTGCTGTCAACCTACCAAACAGATGAGTTTGAAAAATGCTTTCAACAATGGAAGAGAAGAATTGACAAGTGTGTAAGTGTAATGGAGAGTACTTTGAAGATGATAAGGTTGTTTTGTAAAAAAAATCAAGCAATAATGCTTTGAAATACATCTTTGAAAAAAATTCAGTGGAAATTCTGGGATACTCCCTCATGATATCTGCTATCTGCTAAGCAATTTGGAACATGAGGCTGGGAAGGAAGTAAAACAAAGGATGTATGCTTTTGGAAAAGACTTTTGTAAGTATAGAAATACCATGAAACTTCTGAAACTACCAGTTTAGCTATATCTATGTCTATATCTATCTAGCTATTGTTGTTTGGTGTCACTGAGTCAGTTCTGACTCACAGTGACCTTAAGTACAACAAAATGAATCACACCTGGTCCATGACCATTGTTGTTGTTGTTGTTGTTGTTGTTTTTATGACCATCCTGACAGTTGTTCCTATGCTTGAGGCGAGTGCTGCAGTTGCTGTGTCCATCTATCTGTAGATGGTCTTCTTTTCCACTGCTCCTCCCTGTATCAAGCATAATGACCTCTTTTAGGGACTGCTGGTCCTCAATAATGTGCAAAAAAAGTGACATGAAGTCTCCTCATTGCTGCTTTCAATGAGCATTTTTCCCTACTTCTTCCAAGACTTATTTGTTTACTCATTTGGTATATCATGACATGTTCAATATTTTACACCAGTGTCATAATACAAATTCAATTTGGGTCTTCCTTATTCAGCATTAAAGATATATTATTAATTGGAAATTGTAATATATTTTATATATGTATTTTTAAATATATGCACATATATGTATATATTGGTAGATGAACTTATTGTAGCTTATTTTTCAACTTCATCCAAAATAAGCAAAATTTCCAGAGATCTAGAAATGTTTTACTCTCCTAAGTGTGTGCTTCATAAATCTTGCTATATAATAAGGTTCTTGGATATGTTTATGGGAAAATAGAGTGAAAGCTACAAAGCTTCCCACGAACTGTTTGACGATACCCCTCAACCCCCAGTGCAATAGCAGCTGGTTTTATTGCTATTTTCTGGTGTTTAATGATGGACTAATGTGCATATGAATTATACAAAATGATTTCTCTTTATCAATATATACAATATACAGTAGAAATATTCTAAAAAGAGCAGTTGTTTAATTGCTAGACTATTTTATACATCAATTTTAAGTAAAAAATTATTCATGGTTACATAGTTTTATTGATCCTTTATTATGATGATTATTAATATTTAATAATCTCTGGTTATTAATTGTACTAATAAGGAGACTGTGTGGAATATTGGATTATATATTGGGCTGCAATTTGCTGCTCCATGGGAAAAGAATGAAGATATCTGCTCCCACAGTGATTTACAACTTCCTTGACCCACGGGGCCATTCTAAGCTGTCCTATTAAGAGGCTTACTATGAGTCAAAAAGGACTCAATTGCAATGAGTTGTGTTTTATTTATTTATTTATTATTACTACTTTGGAAGGATATGAATATTGAACATGTCGTTATGTATTAATAATGCATTTAAGATAGACTCTTTATGCCAGGGTATCATTCTAGTTACTTTTCTATTGTTGATCTTGAAAACGACAACAGTTTGTAAAAACAAACTGCTCAATTCATTTCTTATATGAATATAGATACTAAAGATGTTTTGTATCTATAATTACATGATCTTGAAAGTTAACTGACCCCATTAGTTATGATTTGATCTCATTACTGGGAATTTTTTTACATTTCTTCAAATGTTGTCAACACGTTATGATTTAAACTCTCAGATATTTGTCAGGCACACTCTATTAAAAAAGAGTACTTATTACATACATTGCATTGCTCCATTCATGCACATATTTCCTTAGCCAAAATTTCAGTCTCAAAACTCCTTTGATCATCTGAGAACATCAACATATAGTAATTTAAGATAGTGTTATAGACATTGCTTTGAGTCTGTTTTAAACAGTTTTGGTTAACAAAAACATAGCTCTTAACTGTCACAGGAAAAATTAAGATGAATCCAAGTTTTCCTAAAAACACTGAAACTATATTATGTACATTGTAAGAGTATTCTCTTAGAAAATTGTCTTTTCTTCTAAGCTATTGCTGACACAAGAGTCAGCAACTAACTTACGGTTTATTTCCTGTTTGACATGATTCTATCTTCTCTATATATGAGTTTCACAATTTTATTCTAAAACTTATATTTTACATGCTACTTGTGTGTGTGAAAGACTCTCTTGGCTTCTTGGAGCACTAAGGTGTGCAAGACCCAAGTTGTGGTATTTTCAATGACTTCATGTGCATTGGAAATTGGTCATTAGTAAAGAAAACTGAAAAAAGAATGAAAGCATTTTAATAATAGTTCTGGCAAATAATATCGAAAGTACCATGAACTGCCAAAAGAACAAAAAAATCTCTCATAGGATAAGTACAGCCAGAGTGCTTCTTAGAAGCAAGAATGGAGAGATTTTAGCTCTCATATACTTTGAAGAGACCAATTTTGTTAGAAGAGACCAAGCCCTGGATTCAGGCATCATGTTTGGTAAAATAGCAGGGTATCTATAAAGAGGAATACCTTCCTAAAGCTGGATTGGAATAGTGGTTGCATCCATAGGCTTATATAAAAGAACAATTGTGAAAATGTACAGGACCAGGCAAGGTTTCGTTCTGCTGTACAAAGGTCACTATGAATGGAGTCACTCAATAATGCCTAAGAACAACTTGGATTCTGATAATTTTTTAAAAAAATTGTGGCTGTTTTTAGAAGAACTAAGGTTAGTCTCTTAGAAGAATATTTTCCTGAAATAATTGTTTTCCTTAAATATTACTAAATTGATTCTGACACCTAGAGTCCAGATACAACAGAGAAAAGGACTGTCTGGTTCAATACAGTCCTCAAAATCTGTTCTGCTTGAGCCTGCTGATGTGGCCACTGTATGAACCCATTTTGTTGAATATCTTACTGTTCTTCACTGATCCTTTACTTTGTCAAGCAGGTTATCATTTTCTAGAGATTGATATCTCTCAGAAGCTATTTCAAAGTTCTGATATATAACACTTCATCTAGAGCCTAATGATTGAAAGCTATAAATAATATGACTTTTACCTAATTTATAATCATTTAGTGTAATCAAGCATTTGAATTAAACAATCATGTAATTATTCTTATTGGAAATACATGAAGAAAACTAGTTCTACTAAATATATTTGTGCACATTTAAGCAAAATAAGTCAGTGTCCCAACCTAGACTGACTACCTCTAAAACTCTTCATATGTTCAAAGCTTGATGAGTAGAACCCATTAAAAACACATTGTGATAATGCATTATTTAAATCTGTGGAAGGAAGGTAAGTAGAAAGGAACCCATTTCAGTTAAAATCAATAGAAATGTCATTTTAGATATATATTATTGTGAGAAGATAATTTTTATTACTTAAATAGTGTTGAGGGGATTGTTTGGCAAGTATTCAAATTAGTCACAGTGAAAAAAGCAATAGCACTTTACACTGTGGACCATTATTCCCACTATGTGTGCTTTTTGTTCCCTTCTTAATAATTGCTTGTTTTCTTTTGTCACATCTGCACAAGACAGACTAATTAAAGTACATTAGCTGCATTGTGGAAGGGACATTTGGTTTTAATTAACATTAGACCATAAGAAAAGCAATTTGCTTTATATTACAATTCACTATTTAGCATGTCTTGCACACAGACAGGAAGCTGTATGAAGATACTAAGAAATCTATATAGAGTAGCACAATGTGTATCTATTCATAAACTGTATTATACAGAAGAATTCATTTCTCTCCCTAAACACAAATATACAACTATATAATGAAAATGTATCTAAAAATCCAGAAGATTTTCCCAGTGATCACCTCATAAGTGAACAGGACAATTTGCAGAGTCTCCTGGTTTTCATATGAAAGAACAGAAGGTTAGTACTTCCTGTAGATAATTAGATGTTTGTTTTAAGGTAGACTCTAAATAAGCAGAACTGGCTTTGCTGATTCTCTTAATCCATTTTGGTGAAAAAGAAATTCATCTTATACTTGAGTAAAGTACTAATCAAACACATCTCATATAAGGCAAAAATGCATTTAGATTCCTTAAACAGTTAATGCAACCTGTTTTTCCCTCTCAGGAAGACATTACCCTTTATCTAAGAAAGCTCTTGCAGCACTTTCTGTTTTGGAGTTCTGCCCAGCTGCCATATAAACAAGTCCATGTGACCAGCTGCTAATATCATAGACATTCTCTCACAGTCATCCCAGACCATTTCACAACTAAGTTTTTAAGTGATTAGTATGCTGACTCAGCATCACTATGCTTTAGATTGATTAGCAGCTCCAGGCCTAACCCACTACACCCCCAGGGGTCCTGGAATATACCACAGTAGGTATTTAATTATGAGGACTGAACAAATCTATGCTAACACAGTCTATTCTATCTCATTCACATTTTCAGTATATATGTTCACAAATATGCAAGTAATTCTACATATGTGTAAATATATACACATATACACATATTTTTATATGTACATGAATATATATCGATATGTTGTTGTTCGGTTCCAACCTATAGAGATCCCACGTACAGCAGAAGCAAACATTGCATAGTTAAGCCCTATCCCCAAATTGTTTATGTTTGAGATCATTGTTTCAGTCAAGAAGTAAGTTTATCAACTTGAAGTTCGTCTTCTTTGTCACTGACTTTCTATTTCACTAAGCACGATGGTCTTCTCCAGAAAGTTGTCTGATAATATGGTCACAATTGTGAGGCAGTCTCACCAGGCTTGATGCTAATGAGTGTTCACACTGCTTCCACAATACACAAGACTGCCAATTTTCTTCATCACCACTATAGTTATATGTATTAGTTATTCTATGGTGTCCCTTACTCTGACCAACTTTCACGTGACTAATAGGTGATAGAAAAGCACTTGTATTGCATCAGGTGCACCTTCGTCTTCAAAATGAAGGTTGCTCAATATTTGAAGCAGGTCTTGTGCAGCAGATTTGTCTGATACAATATATTGATTTCTTCTATGAACACTGTACTTTCAATCAGAATCAATTATCTGAGCTTGCCCATCTTTATCCACTTTATTATGATGTTATATCTTAGTCCAGCTTTGAGGATTTTGATTTTTTTACATTGGGTTATCATTTATACTGAAGGTTGCAGGCTTTAATTTTCATCAAGGGTTAAAAGCTCTTGCACTCATAAGCATGTTTGTGTTATACATGCAAATATTTTTAGAAAACCTTTCGCTAATCCCAATAAAGCATTTTTCTGCACGTAGTCCAGCTTGTTGTATTATCTTCTCAGAATACAGACTGAATAAGGATGGTGAAAGGATACAACTCTGATACACACCTTTCCTGATTGTAAGCCATCAATATTCTGTTTAAACACCTGTCTTTCAATCTCTGCGCAGATTCTGCATAAGCATAAAATCATTCAATATTCAACCCTGAGTCTTGGATTGTTTCCCTTCAGTTATTTCAGTTTTGAGATGAAGTGGATGCTTCTTTCTTTCTTTTTTTACTTTATAACTTTAGATCTTTTCACATTTCACTGTAATACTTTTCTTTGTTTCTTGGCTGTCTTGATATTTCCTATTCAACTCTTTTATTTCATGAATTCTTCCATTTGCTTTAGCTACTCTGCTCAAGACTGTTTTATAATTAGTTAATGATAATGAAATGTGGGATGATAGTAGTATGATTCATAAACACATTAGTAGTAAGATCTATAAATATATGCATACTTCCATATTTTCAATTTATCTAGTGGCCACTATGTACATGAAAATGGGAATGAGAAAAATTAATTTCGTTAAGATTCTTTAAGGAAAAACACATTGACCTATTTTAGGACCACATGAAAGAATGTAAGTTGAAAAGTAATAAATTAACTGTGATTTAATGCAATATTTGATCACACCCCAAATTCCTTGAAATATATAATTTTTTCTTTAAATAATGGAGAAAACTCTATTTTGATCTTGATGAGTTTCAGTTATATTCACCTGTTTACACCTACACTGTCTAATCGTGTCTCCTTCAGATGTACTAATACAGTGGATGTAATGCTGAAGCACTTGTGTCAAAAGAGCTTGGGGTTGAATCACTCTTCTATCACTTAAAACATGTCTTAGACAAAAATACATTTGGGATATCTAGGTTCTAAATGTCTCATCTGTTTGTGAAGATTTGATCTATATGACACTTACCTACATATACTATATGAAAGTACAGAGTCATCATTCAATTATGGATGTTTGGGTCAAGTAAACATCAAATAATAAGTTCTATCTTTCTAAGTACTATCAGTTGGGTTTCCAAAGGAAAGTTAGCAAATTTCCAGGCACTAATTGCTTTTATTCCAAATTTAGAAATAATAACAATTATTGCTCCAGACCCACAGAGGAAGTTCTACCCGTTCATTGGTCATTATTAGTTGGAATGAACTCTATGGCATGGAGTTAATATATATAAATATAAAAATGTATTAAGACAAGGATGAGGCATTCTACTTCTGTAAAAAGATAGTCTCAGAAACCCAAAAGGACATTTCTACTCTGTCATATATGAGTGCCATAAATCAGAATCACCTATTTGAGAATGATTTTGAGTGTTTTTCCCAAGGTATAATACTTATAAACTTATGTTGCTCTTAGCCAGAGTTCTCTAGAGAAGCAAAACCAGGACACTAGTATTTCTCTTTATATATTTATGTAGATAGAAGCATAGATAAAATAAGAAATAAACAGTAACTAATCTGTAGATAGTACAAATGACTGGGTACATGTCACTTGTGAGAATTTTAATGTATAGTTCAACATAGTCAAGATATTTTAATTCTATTTTAGCATAGAGAAATTTGTTAAGTACTTGATTGAAACTTTACTCAAAGATTCCATTTTATTATACTCTGTTGAAGAATCACACATAAGAAAAAGCACTCTTACACTAAAAACAGAACAAAACAAAAATATTAAAAACAAATCACATTTTTATGTCTCTGAGCATATGATAACACTCCATTCAATCTTTTTAATAATTTTTATTATTAGTTGTTTTGCCACAAGCCTCATTTTTTTGTGTTTTTTTTTTGGGGGGGGGCATCACTGCCCTCAGGTTTTGGGAGTAGGAGGCCCAGCCTTTGCTCCATGGAGCTGAAATCAAACCTCCATCCCAGTGGACCGCAGTCCCACGCACAACCACTACGCCACTGGGGCTCAGCCCACAATCTTCATTTTTAGTAGCATTTGTGTGCATAATTATATAAATAGTGGTACTGATTAATGAGGTAAAAGCTGGGTTACAGCCCAACTAGGTCATCAGTTCGAATCTACCAGATTTTCTGTTGGCAGAAAATTAAGCTTTCTGCTCTAGTTGATGTTACAGCCTCTGAAACATGCAGGGATTGTTCTACTATATCCATAGGGTCCTTTTGAGTCAGGATTGCTTAGATGGATATGAGTTTTGTTTATTTTTTGTTTTTTTTCTTTTTCATATTAAATGTTAACAATGAATCCATAGAGGAAACTGAGTATGACTATCATAAATAAGGGCATCATCAGGTTCTCAGTTTTGTTTACTCTTAGAGTAATCATATCAAGGTGCTATTTCTTAACTTATCTAATAAATATAAAATTGACTAGATGAGGTCAAAAAAGTTACACCCGTATTTCAGTTAATAATTTCAGGATAAAATTTGCACTTGAACATAGAGCAGCTCTAAAATGTCCTCTTGAAATTAAACTAGTCAAAATTAATAGAAAGATCAGTTAAAGTTAATGGAAGGACTGATGAAATACAGAGATGAAAAGAAAATTTCAAAGGGGGTACAAGAAGATAGAGTAAGATATTATTTAATCTGAAAAATCTGGAAGTATTTAAAAAAAAAAGAACATACATGTCTATAGCCAAAAAAATGAACATAAAAATTAAACCCTATAATCAAAATACTGAAAATTTCTACCAGATATATTGAAAGATGCATCAAGATGGAAGCAATACACAGAGTCACTGAACCACATAGAATTAGTTGACTGTCAACAACATAAAAAATAACACATGATCAAGAACCAATGGTATGAAAGCAAACTGCATTGAAAGCATTAGCAAAATACAAAATTCTCAGAATCGATGAAATGCAAACAGAGGTAGTTCAAAAAGCTGATGCACTCAATTGCCAATATCAAGAAATGTTGAAGACAGTAACCTAACAAAGTAAGTGGGGAGATTTCTATTTTTGCTTATTCAAAAGACAGGTAGCCCAATAGAATGGAAAAGTTATTGAACAATAAAATAAAATCACATGGATGAGTAAATTATTTGTGTCAGTCTACGGATGCTAAAGAAACAAATTACTGGACACTTATAAATGTAAAAGAAAAAGTTTTCTATACAAGAGCAATTGAATATTAAGAACATAGCCCAGTCCAGATCAAGTCCATAAATTCAATATTAGCCCATATGTCCAATACCAATTTATAAATTCCTCTTTGGACTCATGCAACATGTGCAATGATGCCAAATGCAGGAAGATCACAGGCCAGTGGGTAGAAAGTTGAGTGGACTCAGCAGTGGTATAAGCCTCTCAAAACAGGCAAGGTTCTCCACATGGCTCCTCCAGTTCAGGCCGCTAGTGTAGTTCCATGTGTCTTCTCAGCTGCAATGTCTCCCAGGGTGTGGCAGTCATGTGCTTATGTTAATTTTATAATTGAAATATAGGCGTGGAGTCTAGCCTGTTAATCTGGAGATAGCCATTGGGTAGCAAAAGAGGCTTCTGTATGGGGATGGCTTTCTCCTGATACATATGGGGAATCTTGTGATATTTCCCTCATGAAGAGCAGAAGCTATCTCCCTGGTTGTTGGGAGTTAGTTCTCAGAGATGATGAATCACAGACAAGACAAGATGGCAGCATCTGAGGAGCCAGAGAAGCCACACAGCTTTGCCCTGATGGAGCCAGGCCTCTGAAGCTGGAGAGACCATGTGGAGACCCCCCCTGCCAGCGATGAGTTGCTTCTGTCACCACTGGATGCTGTTGATGAACCCTGATCCCTGAAAGCAAGGAGCCATGGGGAGATCCCTACTAGCACCAGGATTCTGCACCCACTGACCTGTGACTTCATGATTCGGAAGAAGACATTGTAGACTGGTATTGGGCATATGACCTAATATCAGACTTAAGAGTTTGAACTGGACTGGGTTGGGATGATTTCTCAGTGTTCCATTCCTTTTGTATATAAACCATTTTCTTATATCCAAATGCTTGTCTGTGAAATTTGTTCCTCTAGTCTACTATAACACATTATGGTACATTAGGAGTGGGGTAATTGGGGAACAAATCATAAGATGGAGGGTGGATGCTTGTTCGACTTTTGCTTCATGGTATTGTTACTTCTTTGGCTAGCCAGAAGTCAGATATGTCCTTGCAGTTTACTGAGTTATTTTCTGGAAACAATGTGGGAAGTTAAAGTTTTGATTATTTTGTTGGATGCTGTCTTTTGTTATTACTATATAAAATGGGAATTCTGCTCAAGGACAATGATTAAGAAGGTCAGAATGCCTGACCAAAAGCAGGGATCTGTTTTGATGTCTTCAGAGACCTAATTCCATGTTTTTGTGTAAATAGTAGTTTAGATAAGGATATAAATAAGCTTAATAAGTATTGCCCTTGACTGTGTTAAGAATTAAGTTTGATTTCTGACTATGCTGGTTATACTGATTTCTTATGCCTATTATTATAAGTATAAGGATGTATAAAAATGTTTATTTGGAAGTATGAAAAGAGTTTGTAAATCCAGTTACCTCAAGTCAAGCATTGATATCTAGAGGATTTGGGACTCAGCTTCAAAGACATCTCTGAAGAGCTTTACCCCACTTTATCCTTAGATGAGTTTAGGCCACACCTGGAAATAATTCTCTGAAGAACTTAGCCCCACCCAGTCTTTGGAAGACTGAGGATGTTTGCATTCTTAGAGAAGGTCATGGTGACCATTGAAGAAGAAGGAACTTTTCCTTTTTGGAAACTTTGAACTGTGACCTGTGCTAACAGTTGAAATATGGAAACATGAAGCTAACTCCTCTCTGGGACTGAATGTTAAAGGAAACCGTGGCAAACTGAAATGCTTGCTAGGTTTCCACCTGGATCTGCTCTTTAAGTCGAATTAGGAGAACTGCAGCAATAAATAGACAGGTTGAATTTGGCCACTGACACCCATGGAAATTGGTTCACAGAAAATAGAGGAGACGAGAGTGGGTTGACTGGTCTGAAGTTCATGACCTAGCATGAGAGAGCTAGGCGTGTTGAGAATTTGTGATGGGACTTTGGTCTAAAGGGAAGGTGACCAATGGCTAGCTTGGTGAGGCTAAGTGAAACAGCCCACACTGAATTGACCAGAACCCAACCAAAGGAAGAGAAGCCATTTGATTCTGTGAACTGGTGCATATTGTTGCTGACTTTATGGATGGCCTGTCCTGATTTGACTTTGCTAATGGATGCACACTTCACGAGTTTCCAACTGGAATGAAGATAATTCACATTGAAAGATATGATTGTTTCCTCAGAGCACTGGGTTGATGTAAGGGGGCAATATAGAAATTATATACCCAAAATGGGGGAATAAAGGCATGAGGTGTTTGCCTGGCAAACTCTCATAGGTGGGGGAATATTTATCCATAGCATTATAAAATCAAGGTGTAGATATTTTGTAACTGCAATTGTAAGGCACAGGATATCTTTTGTTTTGTTCACTTATAGAGTATTGTTTTTAAATCATTGTGACACATGTTGAATTATATGCATTTAGTTTTATTCTGTTAAGTATGGGTATGATTTTATTTTTTATTTGAAGGTTACATATGGTTACAGAGTTATGTGAAAGTATAAAATTAATAAGGGGTGGTCTGTGGCAGTCATGTGCTTGCTAATTTTATGATTGAAATATAGGGGTGGAGTCTAGCCTCTTAATCTGGAGATAGCCATTGAGTAGCCAATGAGGCCTCTCTGTGGGCCTGGCTTTCTCCTGATACATCTCGAAAATCTCATGATATTTCCCTCATGAAGAGGAGAAACCATCTCCCTGGTTGTTAGGAGTTAGTTCTCAGAGATGATGAATCACGGACAAGACAAGATGGCAGCATCTGAGGAGCCAGAGAAACCACACGGCTTTGCCTTGATGGAGCCAGACTTCTGAAGCTGGAGAAGCCATGTGGAGACCCCCTGCCAGCGATGAGTTGCTTCTATCACCACTGGATGCTATTGATGAACCCTGAGCCTTGGAAGTGAGGAGTCATGGGGAGACCTCTGCCAGCACCAGGATTCTGCACCCACTGACCTGTGACTTTGTGAGTCGGAAGAAGACATTGTAGACTGGTGTCAGGAATGTGGGCTAATATTGTACTTATGACTTTGAACTGGACTGGGTTGGGATGATTTCTCAGTGTTCCATTCCTTTTGTATATATACCCTTTCCTTATATCCATATGCATGTCTATGAAATTTGTTTCTCTAGTCTACTCGAACTAACACATACAGAGTAAGTTTGTGTCCTGCCTCCAGTGAGTTATTTATCTCCTTAGCACCTCCAAATAAGGTTATGAAGATGCAACCTGATTGGAAGCCTAATTTCCACCCTTTTACTCTTAAGTCTCAAACTGACCCCACCCCAGATTATGTAATTACCACAATCTTGCTCAAGATAATTCACCAATAGTTTCTGTAGTACACAGACATGGTTTTCCAGAGATTCAATTAGAAATCAGAAGTGAACACAGTAAGAAGGATAAAATTGCTGACTTCAGATAAAATTGATTGACAGCAGAGGATACCAGAAAGATGTCTACTTGCATCTTATTGACTATGAAAAGTCATTCAATTATATGCACCATGGAGATGGCATAGAAATGAATGGGAATTCTGGAACACTTTATTGTGCTTATGCAGAATTTATATATATCCCATGAGAAAGTTCTTCAAACACACTAAAAGTATTTTATGTTGTTTAAAAGCAGGAAATGTGTGTTTCAGGGTTGGGTTTTTTTTTCACCCTACTTATTCATTGTGTATGTGAAGCAAATAATTCAAGAAGCTAGATCATATGAAGAAACAGACAGAGCCTCAGGATTAGAGGGATAATTATTAACAGGGTTCAATATGCAGAAAACTCAAAACTCTCTGAGGGCATGTCTTGAGTCGTGCAAAGATCAAAGGGTAACATGGTAGAGAGGACTAAGACCAGAGACAGAGGTCTACTTTTGGGCATGTTTGAGAAGAGAATGTCTTGATAAGAAAGCACTGTACCTGTACCCTTCTAAATCTGAATTACAGCATTTTAGTTTGTCTAAGGAACTACAAACTTATGAGTATGTTTATGGGTTCTGTAGTGGTCATTTCAATGAATTATCAAACCCACAAGGGAAAAAGGTAGAATATGGGAAAAAGTGTTGAAGTCAAAACAGGTATCAAAGGTTGCAGGGTGGAGAAATGCTTCACTTCCATCACATAGGAATTACCCAGGGATTGATGTTGAGTTTGACTCTTCTTTCCCCTTGTGAAATCAGAAATCAGAGGCTATCCACATGCCTTTCTTATACAAGATAACCTTTTCCATTCCTTTTTGTTACCATAGAAAAATAAGAAAAAGGACATGTTTTTTCTTATTAGATGTCTTTATTTTCTTTTATGTTTGAAAGAGAAAACCCTGTTTGTATAGCTTAGGAAAGATGGGGTTGAGGTTAAGTGAACAAGTCATAACAAGCAGCATTATTAAATGTTCCAAAGTCTGTAAGAATTGTTAAATATGCTAAAGCTGCCTAAAATCTTCAAATAAAGACAAAAAGGATAATGAATAATATGAAAGGAAACATTTACAAAACACAATGCTAATTAACAATTTTCAATCACAAAACAATTTCAGAAGTGTTTTAAGATTTGAGAACATTGCCAATTTGATAAAAATTAAAAATTGGTCTATGCTTTCTTTTAAATGAGATTCTTCTCCATTTCATGATAAATGGGAACTTAAAAATTAATAACTCACACTAGAGTTTGTGTTTAAATTACTCTCAAAATTAAAGTAGACAATAAGTTTTCTCCTCTACAAAAAAAATCATTTGTGCCACTTTTTATTTTCATGAGCATTATAATTGTAAAAATTGTCAAATCAAAATTCTGAATAATTCAACATTTTATGACTCATGTAAATACATTTATGTTCTTATAAATCTATCTGATTGTCATTAACTGTTTCTGTTGAATATTCAGTCTGTTCATGCCTCTAGTTACTACCATTTTTTCTCAGATCTTAGGAAGGATGTAGCCCAGTAAAACTTAACCAAAGGTGCATCATATATATATTCACTATAGTCTTAAACGTTGCTGTAGTAGTGTAGTGGTTTAAGCATGGGCTGTTAACCACAAGGTCTACAGTTTGTACTCACCAGGTATCTCCCAGGAGAAATGGAACTTCTACTCAGTCCTAGAGGGCTACTGTCAATCAGCATCAAATGGATGTCAGTAGCCCAGGTATCACAGTAGAGAGGCGAAATGAAAGGTTTAAGGTCTGAACGCACGAGCTCTTCTAAGAAAAAAAATAATGTGACAATTTTTTTTGCTGAGGGGTCACAGCCTAGGAAATCCCCCGGGGCAGTTCTGCTTTCTCTTATAAGCTTGCTATGGGTGAGAACTAACTCCAGCCCAGGAGGTTGGCTTTTTCAACATAGGTACACATTTCTTATATTCTTGCTCTCCTAAAGTACTTTTTTCTTTTTTTTCTTTTTTTGTTTTTGTTGGCAGCCCCTCCCTTCGTCCTGTTTTAATATTTGAAGAAAAATCTCTACCTTTAATTAAAATTATGTAATATCTGAAAATCATTTGAACTTCATATTACTTCATCTGTATGTGAACAAAAAATTAAAAGAGTTGCATTGGTTTTATCATTGCTTGTCTGGTTTAAAATTCTAATCAATTTAATTTTACCTTCTAAGATACCATTCTTTTCTGATATTTTATTTGGCCCTTCCTTACCTTTAAATACATTTTCATTGCCCTTTTAAAAAATGAATATGCTGCTCAAAGACTATTTCTAGCCTAGCATAGTAATTGTAATTTGCATATTAAAATTTACTGTTATGGTAATGTAATAAAATTAATAGAGATACTCTTTATAAATCTTGATGTTGAATCAAATCACAGATTTCTGTGAGGAATTTTAGCTTACTACATCCCTTGCATTTTTACTTAAATTGATGGATATAGGTCTGAGTTTCAGTGTGCACAATGGTAAAATGTTTAAAAGGAAAAGATCCGTTCAACTAGCGAGTTCATATGACCATTTGATATCATTTAATGGTTTATATCTTTCAATATGAAAGTTGACTTCTTCCATTAAGCAAGTTCACAACCCCTGAATCATTTGCTCACCTTTTACTATAATATTCTCCATAGGGTCATCATTTCCAAGACCATAGTAATAGTCCATGGGTTTGCAGAAAATATCTCCAAATTATAATTGTGAAAAACTAAGTCATGGGAACATAAGAGGCAGTGCAATTTAATGGATCAGTGAGCACTGAACATGAAGCATATTTTTGAAGTTACATTCTGAATGTTCTTTAAAAAGTTTTTGAAACCATAACTACATATGTGTATTAGAAAAATAAATGGTCTAAGCTAGCCACACTAATACCTTGACCCCTTTGAAAAATTCCTATATAACAATCATCTACATTATTTTCAACTTTCCATTTTATTTGACCATTTCCCAAATTAAATTATATTGCTTCATATTTAAATAGAGTTCTACAAAAAATACTATTTACACTTATGTCTCTGTGCTAAAACTATTTTCATATTCTTGTACTGGATTTTTGGGGTGAACATGATATAGGTAAATGTCATATTGTTATCATTACTCTCAATAAGTGAAATAATTTCTTCTTGGATCTGAATTGGTCCTCAAACCATTGGCAGTAATCAAGCAATATCCCTGAAAAAATTAACAGTTATTTATATGTAATTGTAATAATTGTTCCATATATAATAGTCACTTAATCAATATTTATTGAATTGATTGTACATTTCTGCTGTTATTAAGCAAAAGAATGGCTATAAATATTCAGTATAATCCAACCTTAAGGCGATATTTTCTTCTGGACTCTTAGAATTCTAACTTGATATATTATTGTTCTCCTTGAATTTTGAATTCCACAGAAAATACTTGTTTATGTGATGTCCAGTCTCTTTAGTTATTAGTTGAATTCAATTTTGAATGGGCCATCAATATATGTGGAATTTTTCTTGTAAGTATGGTTGCTGTGATAAACCAACTTGACTGGAGAAACAAATCCAGTGACACTTATATATGTGTAAGAGAGAGCTTTATAACAAGAAGTAGTTATCTATCAGGAAGGCATCTAAGCCCAGGCCAGATCAAGTCCATAAGTCCAATATTAGTCCATAAATCCCTCTTCAGACTCAGGCAACCACGAGTGAGGATGTAAAAATGCAGAGACATCACAGGCCTGGTGGGTGAAAAGTTTTTTGGATCAAATGGTGGTAGAAGGACAAAAGAGCTGTCATAGGTCTCAGCGTGACTTCTCATAGGAAGGTGAAGGCAGAGAGAGAGAGAGAGAGAGAGAGAGAGACAGAGAGACAGAGAGACAGAGAGACAGAGACAGCGAGAGACAGAGAAAGAGTCTAGGAAACTCCTTCTGAGGCGGTCACTCCCACAAAGAGACACCATCAGGCTATGATATGATTGACAGGCTAGACTCCACCCCTACATTTCAAGTTGACATGAAAATATGTAACCACAACAATGGCCCATGAATCTTTTTACCCCTCTAATGAAAGCCAAAATTGCTGAATAGAGTTCAATGAATCATTATTTAAGGATAATAAAAATCATCTGGCTCTCCTTTTTGTTTCCTACTCTTGAGGATTTTTAATTCCAATAAAGCATTCTTGTTTTATTGTTCTTAAGTGCATTCAAGTGAGTTCTAAGTTACAGCAACCTCACGTGCAAGAGAGTAAAACTCCCATCTGTACTATGTCAATCAAACTCACTGTCTTCATCCTTTCACTGACCCTCTGATTTACCAAATATTATTTCCTTCTCTAGAGATTTTTTTCCCCTCCTGATAACATTTCCAAAACATGAGATGTGGTCACACCATCCTTGCTTCTAAGGGTCATCCTGGTTGTACTTCTCTTGACATGTTTGTTCTTTTAGGGTGCATGGTGTTGTGAATATTCTTCACCCAAAACATATTTCAAACCCCAACAGAGATTTTCTTGCTCTCTGAAAATTCATAGTACAGAGACGTTATCAACAGATAATTTAAAGGTATATATTCTTCCATTGTTATCCTTATCAATTGTCTTTCACATGACTATGACACCATTGAAAATGCCATGGTTTGGGTTGGGCATATCTTAGCATTCAGACCTACACCACTTTTTTTTTTCATCACTTTCACACTGACTTTGGGGTAGACTGGACCAGTGGATTACAGCTTCAGATTTCTCGGTTGCTGTTTACTTGAGGGTTGGTTATGAATTCAAGAAAAATGAAATCTTTGAAAATTTCAATCTAGTCTTTTCCGTTTTCAAAATGTTGATTATTATTTCAGTTGTGAAGATTTGGGTTTCTTTATTATGAATTACAGTCAGTATTGAAAACAACAGTCTTTGATTTCCATCAGCAAGTGCTTCCAGCCATTCTGAAAGCAAGGGTGTATTACCTGCAATCTCACACTGTTGGTAATGCTTCCTTCAGTCTTGATGGAAGGTTCTACTTCATATCACTCAGTTTCTCAGATTAGTGCATGTGAATGAATAAGTATGATAAAAGGATACAAATCAGACACACGAATTTCCTGATATTAAATCATAATCACACAGTATGGCTTGTCTATCTACAGGTTCTGCCCGCACATGGTGAAGTGTCCTGCAATTTCCATATTTCCCAGTGCTATGTATAATTTGATGTGGTTCCCAGAGCCCAATTCTCTTGCACAGTTAATTAAGTCCAAGTAAACATCTTTCTGGAATTCTCTAATTTTAGCCAAGATCCCTCTGTCAGGAATACTCTTCATTTCATGCCTTTTATGAATTTGGCACTAATAAAAACCATGCAATTATACAGTACAAACTATTACTTCTTAATGGGGTATTTTAATAGCAGTGAATGATGGAAGATAATGTAGCATGTAAGAGGGGAAATTCAAAGGTTCTAGCCATGGTGGAAAAATTCATGTTGATTTTGTATTCTATATCATTTAAAATATGGACAAATATGTTGAAGTGTACTTCAACAACACCAAAAGAAATGCTGAGCCATTATGAAAGATCCCTGTAATGAGATTTTACAGACCCGCTCTGAACACCATCTAGGCCTTAATACAGTACCTTGCTAAGGCTGGTGTCACCAAGTAGGGTAGTTGATGGTGTTACCACTAACCCGTCCATGGGTCTCCTTGTGTACTTGACAATACAGACTCCTGCATAAGGTTAATCGTCAACTTAATAACATAATAATATGTGGTAAATCTGTACATTTACTAAGTGTAATATTTCTTAGATTATATGAATATTAACAACAGAATCACATTGTAAAATCTGCATCCATACATTATTAAACATTATTAGTATTTGAGTAGATGCCTATTTTTTATTTTCTTTGTTTCCTTTAATTACTACATTATTCAAAAAAAGTTACTGATATATTTCATAATTACTGCTCAACAAGATATGTAAGATACAACAATAGGTGATTTGACAAAACCAGTGACTATAAAGCACCACAAACAACAGAAACAACAACAGATACTTTTATGGAGCATAGATAAAACCATGTGATTTAATGTATTAAATGAGCAGGATACAAGCTTTCACCAGATCATCTATACTATTTATTTTTATAAATTAAATGCATTATTTAATAGAAATACAGATTGTATTTTACATACAATGAAAACATTAATTCCAGTAGAGTTTTAGTCTAGTAGGTATACTTGTACATGTAAGCTGAGTTACAAAAATTGTTTTGTTTTTCTAATTAGAGGGTTTTCTAATGAAAATAAATCTACTAAAACACTATGTAAAACGTGTAGGCAGTGATTTTAGTGTCTGCCCCTTTGTCAATATCAAATGGCGCAGTCTACCTCACCTAGGGAGACTACTGCTTTAATAATTAATATGGACAAATCCATAAGTCAGTCTGATGTAGCAGGATGCCCTTTATAATGATTAAATGCATTGTTCTATAGGAATTGTGAGCTGGTCTTATTTTCAGAATAACCCAATTTGAAAATTGTAAAATTTATTTTCATTTTTTATTACATATTATCTCATTGCCATAGAGTTGATTTCAAATCAGAGTGACCCTACAAGAATCTACATCTACTTTATGGTATTGTGAATTAATTTTCTACAAAATGCTTTAAAATCTCTTGTTATTTTCATCACCCTCTCTAAATTACTTTTTAAAATATTAGGCCAACTAATGCCTATACAGTATTAATAGAATATTATAGAGAGTATAATCATTTAAAATGTCTTGAACATTGTTTTATGCTGAACTAGTACCAGAAATTTTTAGTAAGAATGCTCATTTTTGCATATGCACACTTTGATGAAAGGCTTTGTATAAGTATTGGAGAAATCTGTCTTTAATCCTAAGTGAATGAGATGAAATTTCTGCCTTCATTCCTAGATTCTGCTATTGTCCCTGTGCTGTTTGAGTAGCTAGGTGCTATGGATTTAGTTCTGACAGTTACCCTGTGTGCAATGTATGGAAAGATTGTTCAATATTAAGGCATGATCATAATCATTGTCATTTTGCATCTATTATTTCAATCTTTTTGTTGTTGTTGTTGACTCTTTGGGCTGAGCTAAAGTGTATAAGGGCCCTGCTTCTCTGGAGGTAAACAGATGGCGCCAGATGAGATCAACCAGTGAAACAAGATGATCCAGGTTCAAAGGAAGCTTCAAGGAGTTGACAAGCAATTCTTCAAGTGTCCAGACTCCTTTCTTTCTTTGCTCACATTCTTCTCTATGTAGTACCTGTCACCCTGCTCAGGTTCTCTTAGCCAAACATTCTCTTAATTAGGCCCCTGGCTGTACTCGTTCATGCTGTCTTTCTCAGAACCCCCTGACTCCTTGCCTGTGACCCATTAAGACGTCGTCCATATTCTAGGTGGCTCTCACCACCACCTACCTCCCTCTGCAACCCCTTCAACTCCCAAAGTCTAAGGCGAATGTGCCTCCAATAGCCATCCCCTCCCCAGAGTCAGACTCATTGGATTTCCTAGAGTCTCTCTCTCTCTCCCTCTCTCTCTCTCTCTCTCTCTCTCTCTCTCTCTCTCTCTCTCTTTCCATTTCTCAGCTCCAGCACCCACAGACTCACAACACCCCCACCCCCCCAAACCCCATCACCCATCCCTTTGCACCACTGCAGATACTCCGGGCTCAAAGAAAGCCGCAAGGAGTCCACAAGGAGTTCTTCAAGTGTTCAGACTCCATATACTAGTTGCCACCCAATCCACCACCCCTTTAAAAAGCAGGGCCCCTGACTGCTGAGCATGACTTCCCTGACCTGTTGGCCTAGGTCACGGAATCTCATCCGGGAGCTTCCCCACTAATAAAGTTATTTTTGTCTTCACTCTCCCTTGTCCTGTCAGTTTTCTCTGACCATCTCTTTCTACCCCAGTTTCACCTTTACATTTGTTGCCTAAAACCCTGGAGAGATAGGTACCTGGACGCGGGGCTGTCCTGGCCCTGCTTTGGCTGGGACATAGCTTGCACTCCCTTTCCTCTCAAACCTCCGGAACCTGCCTGGATGGATGATTTCTGGTCAGTATCTCCCTGTGTAGGTTCATTCTCTTTTTCTGGACATTGAGGACACTGAGGGCTCATAAGGAAACTTAAGGGTTTTGGGGGGCGCTGCTGCAGAGGTTTATTCTGCTACCCTAGTACTAAAGAAGAGCTAGAAATAAGGCTTACTAATGAATACCCAAGGTGAAAAATCACTCTGATGTAAGCGTCATCCAGAAGACACTGAGTTCAAGTTCTAGGAATCAGCTAGCCCAGCTCCCTAAAGTAAATGCCCAGAGAACCCGTACTCCAGTAAGCATCAACCAATGGACACTCAGCTCCATTTCAGTGAGTCAGCAAACCTCCAACCCCCAATTACTTGTCCAGCAACATTACACTCTGTAAGCCAACCCCCTTCACAAAACACTAACTTGACTTTTTCCATATATTCTGTTTCATAGTGTGGCTCCTGGCTTTGCTGTTTTTGTGAGGTTTCTGTGATATTATAGCTGTCTTCTTGATACAGGTTTTTCGCTATGCAAGAACATTGGATGTGAAAAATGCTCTCCACTCCTGGCTGTTGCTGGTAATGAAATCCCTCCTCCTTCTTCTCAAAGGACTTATTTTATACAGAGTAGGACTGCATTCCATGGATTCCTTGTTACAAACCCATGCAGTGATAGGTCTTTTGATGGTATTTAGAGATGTTGGCTTGTGGAGACGCATTAAATAATTAACTTCCCCCAACTCACAATTAAACCAATAGGCAGCATCAAGATAAACAGGAAAAAAACTGAAATCAGTAAACATTTCATTTGCTTGGAGTCACTGTCAACGCACATAGGAGTAGCAGTAAAAAAAAATCAAACAATGTAATGAATTTTGCAAATCTTCTGCACAAAAATATTTTTAAAGCCTAGAAGAATAAGTATTCACTTTGATGAGTAAAGTAAACCTGAAAAAAGATGTGGCATTCTGAATCTGCTCAGATGCATGGGAAAATTGGATGATGAATAATAGATACCACATACAAATTGTTGCATTTGAATTATGATATTGATAAAGAATATTTTAATCATGGTGCTGGTGAATAATATTGAAAGTACTGTAGTCTGCCAAAAAAGTTAAAAGAAAAAGCAAAACATAAGAATTTTGTTGGGATAAAAGCACCCCAAATTTCCTTCGAAGGGTGGATGATGATACTTTGCTTTATGAACTTTGGACATCATGCTGGAGGCAATCAGTTCCAGGAAAAAGGAACATGCTTGGTAAAGTAGAATGCCAGTGAAAAAGAATAAGACACTCAAGGATACAGATTGACACAGTACCTCCAACAATGGGCTGACCTCTAAGAACAAATTTGAGCATGGTGCAGGAAAGGTCATGTTTTTAGTCTGGTGTCCACAAGGTCACTATGAATGAAACCTGCCTCTAAGGCATCTAACAATAACAATAATAACAATCTTAGTGGAAACACTTCGTCAGCGATTTCTTTCTTGATACTGTTGGATGGATTTGAATCACCAACCTTCAGATTAGTGATCAAGGCAAACTACTAACACTACACAGTTTTGCCTTAGGGATCTCTGCTTTTCTTAGACTTCAGATTCAGCAGAATGCCTTTATATCTTTTTAGAGCATTATGGTTATTCTTCTGAACAGACTAATCAGAAAGGAAATGAATTCAACTTGATAATGCTCTCTATGATTTCCTTCTACTACAGCATTTACCCAATGGTAGATTATAAATTCCATATGCTCATGTTTTACAAGGGTGTAGATTATTATGCACTTCAGTTTTTCATCCAAAAGTTTTTATATAACAAATGGCTTAGCTTGTGTCTGAGCCTCACCCTCTTTTTTAAGTCTCAATAAATTATTAAATAGAGGTCTATAGTAAAACTGTAGTGTATAGCATATTTTCCCCATATTGGTTTCCAGTTTTGGAATTATTTCTCTTTAGTTTTCCTTTTAGTTCTCCTTAAATGATTCTCAGTGGTCTTCCAAATTACCACACCTCATTTTAAGTAGGTTATCTCTGTTTCTTATGAATTTAACTCATTTAGCATCATGAATGACATGATTTATTTTTGTCTTATCTGACTCAACATTCTAATTTTTTCATATTAGGTATACAGTAAATTGATTCTGATTCATAATGACTGATTCATAATAGAGAAGGGTAGAATTGTCCCATTATATTTCACCATATTTATGAAAGCAGATTGCTACATCTTTTTCTCCAGAGATATTGCTGGGCTCTATTTTTACATATAAGCTTTATAATCTCTCCTTTCCAAAATTCATCTGATTCCAATGATATTCCTTGTTTCATATTCTCTTCTGAATCCAGCCTGAACCTCTGGCAGGTGCTGTAACCATTGTTGGATGATCTTAAGCAATGTTTTATGTGCATGTGATATTAATGACAATCTTCTTCACATGCTATTAAGTCATTGTAATTTAGAATGGGTACAAATATGGATCTTTTCCAGTCAATAGATTAAGTAGCTGTCTTCCAACTTAGCATAGCACAGACAGGTGACTGTTTCCAATTCTTCATCAGAGTTTTGAATCACTTAAACTTCTGTTTCATTCATTCCTGGAGACTTGTTTTGGGCTACTGTATTCAGTGCACTCTGTACTTCTACATTTGGAATCATTGTTTATGATCATATGCCACCTTTCAAAATGTTTGAACATTGAGCACTTTGATATATGATTCAGTGTATTATTTTCATCTTCTGTCAATGTTCCTATATTATTCAACATTTCCCCTAGGAGAAACTTCCAATTGATTAAAGAATATCAAAAAAGAATAAATACTGGTTCTGGAAAAGAATATTGGTCTCTAAAAAGCAAACAAATCTATCTTGAAGGAAGTACAGTCAGAAAATTCCATGGAAGCAAGGATGACAAGATTTTGTCTCACATACTTTGGACATGTTATCAGGGGAGCCTAGTCCCTGCAGAAGGACACAATACTTGGACAAGTAGAGGGGCGGGGTAGAGAATGTTCTCTGACAAAATGATTTGGCACAGTGGCTGCAACAATGGTCTTAAACCTATGAACAGGCATGAGGACAGTGAAAGATTGCGTGTGTTTTTCCTACAGTACATAGGTCACTGAGTGCTAATTGAATCAATAGCACCCCCAAAAAACATGTCTAAATGTGTAGTCATGGTGGCATAATGTGTTATGCATTGGTTATATCTGCAAACCAGAAGATCAGTCGGTAGACTCCACCAGCTTCTCAGAGGGAGAAATGAAGCTTTAAAATGATACCATATATTTTAAAATCTCCAAAGCTCAAAAGGTATTGCTATGAATCATAATCCATATTATGGCAGTACAAATAATTAATTCAAAGTCCTAAAGGAATGCTAGCTGTGCAATGATTAAGAAGCTTGACTACTACGTGAACATTCTGGGTGCTAGGGAATCCATAGTAGAAAGGGAATGGTATGGTAGTCTGCTTCCGTCAAGACCGCAGAATTGAAGACCTGTAAGGAAGTTCTGCTCGGCCGGTAGGGTTCCTGTGACTCATAACAGCAACTTATTCAGGCCTGTTCTCATTCTGAGATTTCAGAGTAAGTGCTCAATGCATGCTGCTGAGTGTCAGAAAAGAGGAATTATTATGCATTATAGTAAAGATAAATGGTATTCATTTAACTTGGAATCATAGTTCTTTTTCTTCCATACAAAGCTTAAAAAGCTTTCTCTGAATTTTATGAAATACAGATTTGTGGATTGTTAGTCTCCCTGTTAGAGTTACATTATTTTGTAGTTGAATTTTTCTTAAGAAATGTTAATATATAGATGAACATAGTGATAAATCTGCTATGAGTAAAAATCAACGCAATGGCTGTAAGTTTGATTTTTTTTATTAGAGTTATAGCATTTTCTAATTGGAGTACTTGAGAATTTCTAAATAGTTCTATGTTACTGTACTAAATTTCACTTTAAAATATATGTATAAAATACACAAAGCAAGGAAATTGTAAGCAATATCAGCATATTATCGATGTTGAAATTGTTGAATTGCCAAATGCTTTGTTGTGTACACGTTGAGCACAATTGCAAAATCAGGAACACAATAAGCCCCATCATATTACAAATTCTATGCAGATTAGATGAATATTAAATGTTATGATCAACAATTAAACATGAATGGAAAGCTCTCATTTATATAATCAGAAAACATCTATTTCTCTGGGGCTAGTTTTACAAAAATCTTTTCCTGAAAACCCCATATGCATCTAACTATATCCTGAGTTGATGTGTGTGTATTTACAAGAATATGTGTATATATATATTTATTTATTCATTTATGAATTATAAATTCCACTTGCATCATCATTATTTGTTGCAAAAAGAATGTCCTCAGCTACTAAAAGACCGATAGAGAGTTCT